>JAENHJ010000340.1:40000-42797 GCA_025330945.1 Mucuna pruriens | reverse complement strand
ATCCCGGTTGGCCAACACAATAGGATCAGAATCCTGGTGTTATCCCATGCTAATGTATCCAGAGCGTAGGCTTGCTTTGAGCACTCTAATTTCTTCAAAGTAACAAAGACCGAGGCACGACCCGGGCCAGTTAAGGCCAGGAGCGCATCGCCAAGCAGAGGACGAGCCGACCGGCGCACACCAGAGGCGGACCGACGACCAACCCAAGGTCCAACTACGAGCTTTTTAACTGCAACAACTTAAATATACGCTATTGAGCTGGAATTACCGCATGGCTGCCGGCACCAGACTTGCCCTCCAATGGATCCCTCGTTAAGGGATTTAGATTGTACTATTCCAATTACCAGCACTCAATGAGCCCGGCATTGTTATTTATTGTCACTACCTCCCCGTGTCGATTGGGTAATTTGCGCGCCGCCGCCTTCCTTTGATGGGTAGCCGCCGTCAGCCCCTCTCCTAATCGAACCCTAATTCTCCGTCACCCGTCACCACCATGGTAGGCCACTATCCTACCATCGAAAGTTGATAGGGCAGAAATTTGAATGATGCGCCGCACAAAGGCCGCGGCGATCCGACGAAGTTATCATGAATCATCAAAGCAACAGCAGAGCCTGCGCCGACCTTTTATCTAATAAATGCATCCTTCCAGAAGTCGGGGTTTGTTGCACGATTAGCTCTAGAATTACTACGGTTATCCGAGTAGTAGATACCATCAAACAAACTATAATCGATTTAATGAGCCATTCGCAGTTTCACAGTCCTGAATTAGTTCATACTTACACATGCATGGCTTAATCTTTGAGACAAGCATATGACTACTGGCAGATCAACCAGGTAGCATTCGTTAATGACTCAAGACGTGGCGTTGGTGCTGCCGACGCAGATGGTCGATGTGACCTTGGCCGTGGCAGGTGTCATTCAAGGCAACCGAGATTTTGAGGAACGCAGCGGGCACCAGGACCCCCGCGCTCGCCGCATGCACCGTATCCAAAAGAACAGTCTCCGCGCACGTGCCGCGTAGGCCGACGAGCCTGACGTGGACCGCGTGCGGGACTTCGAGATCCCCCGACTCCCCGAAGGGGCCTGGAAGGAACGCAGTGCTATGCAATTCAAACCCATACCGTTTTGGTAGGTAGGCAACACAGAACCGACAAGACGCCCCAACGCCATAGAGGCGAAGGTGACGATTGATGATGATGAGGATGCATGTCGACCGCTCGGTGCACAAGCACGGAGCCGACAACAAAAAATCCCGAGCACAACTCACACGCCTCGCTGCTCGCCATAACCCAACACCACCGAACGAACCACACCCCGCAATGCCGAGAGGCATGCAAGCATATGGAAGCATCGGTGGCGCCAAGCCTGCATCGCTAGGCATGTATGTAGGAGACCCGCCTCTAAACAAGAGCAAATGGTGGTGCCCACCTAGTCGCCCTTCCACAAAATAAAACCAAAGGGACCGGGAGGGTCGCATTAGGAAGAAGAGGCACACCATGCCCATTTTTGCTTTGACAACGAACGGTGCCGCGGGGAGGAGGCAGCGCTAAGAAAGTTCACAGCAAACGATGCCACGAAGGAGGAGGCAACGTTACATTGTTGGTCAAGGAGAAAAAAAGACGCCGCACCGAGCACAAGAGGGTGGGGTGGTTTGGGAGAAAAGAAAACACTGTGTGCCGAAAAACGAGGAGGATGGGATGGTGGATGAGAAAAGAGACGCTGGCGGTGCCGAGCACACGAGGAAGGGATGATGCCCCAACCCCGGCTGGGTTAGATTTTTAGGAGGGAGGGAGGATGGGATGATGCCCCAACCCCGACTGGTTTAGAGTTTGCCAGGATGGGATGATGCCCCAACCCCGACTGGTTTAGCCAAGGCCCACAGCAACACATAAAGCAAGAGTACTGACCCCCCAAGAGTGTGATCCAAGAAAAATCGAAGGGACAAATATAAAATTGGAGGGACCATGGATCACACAAGGAGGCGCTGCCCAAGCATCAGTGGTGTTAGACCAAGACCAACCCGGGTGGTTTTCTACTGTGGTGTGTATGTATGAGACCGCGTACGGTGCCACGAAGCAGCGTTGCGTTGTTGGTCAGTGGGTGGCACCACCAACCGATTGCTATCACCGGACAATGGGTAGAACACCCACGCCGAGCATGTCAGGATGGGGGTGTATCGCCCAGCCTGACAGAGATTTGCGACCCGCCCGACACCTCAAACAAGGGCAACGCCGTTTGAGAATTCTCCGCACGGGGCCGAGAATCACCCAAGAAAAGCATTGCCCAAGCATCACTGGTGCTAGACTAAGCCACGCCACGAAACCCACAAATTTCTGAGGGACGCACCAAAAATCGGCCGAGTTCGGCCAAGATTCGGCGTGGATGATCAACGAATTAATCACCCAAAACCATGGGAAAATAACCCACAACAAGCATGGGAAGGCTTGTGTGAGCGTGGGAGGGAAGTCCCATGGAAGTCCCGCACCAACCACTGTGGGCGTGGTTTGAGCGAGGAGCAGCCCCCCCCTATAATAGGATAATATGCAAAAACCAAAATTGTACAAGTAGATACCTTTTTTTTGAGCAGACATAAGTCCAAAATCGGACCTAGAGGTCGAATTTTGGTGAGATTTTTTGCAGGATTGCCTAGAATAATCATATCTCTTCGTCCACCAAGTTACAGAATTTTTTGACGAGGGAATAATTTTAAAAAAAATTTTAAAGTGGCTAAAATACATAAAATCGGGAAAAATGGAAAAGGGTACCTAGAGATCGAATTTTGGCGTAGTTTTTTGCA
>JAENHJ010000340.1:17500-20000 GCA_025330945.1 Mucuna pruriens | reverse complement strand
AGAGATTTGCGACCCGCCCGACACTCAAAACAAGGGCAACGCTGCTTGAGAATTCCTCCGCACGGGCCGAGAATCACCCAAGAAAAGCATTGCCCAAGCATCACTGGTGCTAGACTAAGCCACGCCACGAAACCCACAAAATTTCTGAGGACGCACTCAAAAATCGGCCGAGTTCGCCAAGATTCTACTGTGATGATCAACGAATTAATCACCCAAAACCATGGGAAAATAACCCACAACAAGCATGGGAAGGCTTGTGTGAGCGTGGGAGGGAAGTCCCATGGAAGTCCCGCACCAACCACTGTGGGCGTGGTTTGAGCGAGGAGCAGCCCCCCCCTAATAGGATAATATGCAAAACCAAAATTGTACAAGTAGATACCTTTTTTTTTTTTTAGACATAAGTCCAAAATCGGACCTAGAGGTCGAATTTTGGTGAGATTTTTGCAGGATTGCCTAGAATAATCATATCTCTTCGTCCACCAAGTTACAGAATTTTTTGACGAGGGAATAATTTTAAAAAAAATTTTAAAGTGGCTAAAATACATAAAATCGGGAAAAATGGAAAAGGGTACCTAGAGATCGAATTTTGGCGTAGTTTTTTGCAGGAACTCGCACAATAATATAACCAATGTGTCCACCAAATACGAAAGCCATTGGATAAGGGATTGATTTTTAATGATTTTTTAACCAAAACTGGCAAAACGCAAAAAATCCGAAAAATGGAGGATGAAGTGTTCGTCACAAGCCTTCCCAATGTCATTGGGGGTCTAAGGAAAGTATTTTGACACGAAGAGTGCTAAGTTTTACGGCCAATGGCTAAGTTTTGGCACCAACGCCAAGTTTCTGACCACGTTTTTGGCCCCGTGGCTAAGTTTTTGGCACCGTGGCTCAAAAAAAATCTGCTAAGTTTCGACCACGCTTTTGGCCCCGTGGCTTTTTTGGCACCGTGGCTCAAAATCTGGCTAAGTTTCTGACCACGTTTTTGGCACCGTGGCTGAAAATCTGACCACGTTTTGGCACCGCGGCTAAAAATCTGGCTAAGTTTTCTGATCACGTTTTTGGCACCGTGGCTGAAATTCTGACCACGCTTTTGGCACCGTGGCTCAAAATCCGCTAAGTTTTCTGATCACGCTTTTTGGCACCGTGGCTGAAATTCTGACCACGCTTTTGGCACCGTGGCTCAAAATCTGGCTAAGTTTTCTGATCACGCTTTTTGGCACCGTGGCTGAAATTCTGACCACGCTTTTGGCACCGCTGCCAAAATCTGGCTAAGTTTTCTGATCACGCTTTTTGGCACCGTGGCTGAAATTCTGACCACGCTTTTGGCACCGCTGCTCAAAATCTGGCTAAGTTTTCTGATCACGCTTTTTGGCACCGTGGCTGAAATTCTGACCACGCTTTTGGCACCGTGGCTCAAAATCTGGCTAAGTTTTCTGATCACGCTTTTTGGCACCGTGGCTGAAATTCTGACCACGCTTTTGGCACCGCTGCCAAAAATCCGGCTAAGTTTTCTGATCACGCTTTTTGGCACCGTGGCTGAAATTCTGACCACGCTTTGGCACCGTGGCTCAAAATCTGGCTAAGTTTTCTGATCACGCTTTTTGGCATCGTGGCTCAAATTCTGACCACGCTTTTGGCACCGCGCTAAAAATCTGGCTAAGTTTTCTGATCACGCTTTTTGGCACCGTGGCTGAAATTCTGACCACGCTTTTGGCACCGAGGCTCAAAATCTGGCTAAGTTTTCTGATCACGCTTTTTGGCACCGTGGCTCAAAATCTGACCACGCTTTTGGCACCGCTGCTAAAAAATCTGGCTAAGTTTTCTGATCACGCTTTTTGGCACCGTGGCTGAAAATCTGACCACGCTTTTGGCACCGTGGCTCAAAATCTGGCTAAGTTTTCTGATCACGCTTTTTGGCACCGTGGCTGAAAATCTGACCACGCTTTTGGCACCGTGGCTCAAAATCTGGCTAAGTTTTCTGATCACGCTTTTTGGCACCGTGGCTGAAATTCTGACCACGCTTTTGGCACCGTGGCTCAAAATCTGGCTAAGTTTTCTGATCACGCTTTTTGGCACCGGGCTGAAAATCTGACCACGCTTTTGGCACCGTGGCTCAAAATCTGGCTAAGTTTTCTGATCACGCTTTTTGGCACCGTGGCTGAAAATCTGACCACGCTTTGGCACCGCGGCTAAAAAATCTGGCTAAGTTTTCTGATCACGCTTTTTGGCACCGTGGCTGAAATTCTGACCACGCTTTTGGCACCGTGGCTGAAAAATCTGACCACGCTTTTGGCACCGTGGCTCAAAATCTGGCTAAGTTTTCTGATCACGCTTTTTGGCACCGTGGCTGAAAATCTGACCACGCTTTTGGCACCGCGCTAAAAAAAATCTGGCTAAGTTTTCTGATCACGCTTTTTGGCACCGTGGCTGAAATTCTGACCACGCTTTTGGCACCGCTGCTAAAAATCTGGCTAAGTTTTCTGATCACGCTTTTTGGCAC
>JAENHJ010000340.1:7500-10000 GCA_025330945.1 Mucuna pruriens | reverse complement strand
GGAGGGAGGATGGGATGATGCCCCAACCCCGACTGGTTTAGAGTTTGCCAGACGGGATGATGCCCCAACCCCGACTGGTTTAGCCAAAGGCCCACAAAGAACACATAAAGCAAGAGTACTCGACCCCCAAGAGTGTGATCCAAGAAAAATCGAAGGGACAAATATAAAATTGAGGGACCATGGATCACACAAGGAGGCGCTGCCCAAGCATCAGTGGTGTTAGACCAAGACCAACCCGGTGGTTTTCACCGTGGTGTGTATGTATGAGACCGCCAGACGGACGGCCACGGCAAGCAGCGTTGTTGTTGGTCAGTGGGTGGCACCACCAACCGATTGCTATCACCGACAATGGGTAGAACACCCACGCCGAGCATGTCGACGGGGGTGTATCGCCCACCGACAGAGATTTGCGACCCGCCCGACACTCAAAACAAGGGCAACGCTGCTTGAGAATTCTCCGCACGGGCCGAGAATCACCCAAGAAAAGCATTGCCCAAGCATCACTGGTGCTAGACTAAGCCACGCCACGAAACCCACAAATTTCTGAGGGACGCACTCAAAAAAATCGGCCGAGTTCGCCAAGATTCGCGTGATGATCAACGAATTAATCACCCAAAACCATGGGAAAATAACCCACAACAAGCATGGGAAGGCTTGTGTGAGCGTGGGAGGAAGTCCCATGGAAGTCCCGCACCAACCACTGTGGGCGTGGTTTGAGCGAGGAGCAGCCCCCCTATAATAGGATAATATGCAAAACCAAAATTGTACAAGTAGATACCTTTTTTTTTCGAAAGCAGACATAAGTCCAAAATCGGACCTAGAGGTCGAATTTTGGTGAGATTTTTTGCAGGATTGCCTAGAATAATCATATCTCTTCGTCCACCAAGTTACAGAATTTTTTGACGAGGGAATAATTTTAAAAAAATTTTAAAGTGGCTAAAATACATAAAATCGGGAAAAATGGAAAAGGGTACCTAGAGATCGAATTTTGGCGTAGTTTTTGCAGGAACTCGCACAATAATATAACCAATGTGTCCACCAAATACGAAAGCCATTGATAAGGGATTGATTTTTAATGATTTTTAACCAAAACTGGCAAAACGCGCAAAAATCCTAAAAATGGAGGATGAAGTGCTGCGTCACTGCCTTCCCAATGTCATTGGGGGTCTAAGGAAAGTATTTTGACACGAAGAGTGCTAAGTTTTACGGCCAATGGCTAAGTTTTGGCACCAACGCCAAGTTTCTGACCACGCTTTTGGCCCCGTGGCTAAGTTTTTGGCACCGGCTCTCAAAATCCTAAGTTTCGACCACGCTTTTGGCCCCGTGGCTAAAATTTTGGCACCGTGGCTCAAAATCTGGCTAAGTTTCTGACCACGCTTTTGGCACCGTGGCTGAAAATCTGACCACGCTTTTGGCACCGCTGCTAAAAATCTGGCTAAGTTTTCTGATCACGCTTTTTGGCACCGTGGCTGAAATTCTGACCACGCTTTTGGCACCGTGGCTCAAAATCCGCTAAGTTTTCTGATCACGCTTTTTGGCACCGGGCTGAAATTCTGACCACGCTTTTGGCACCGTGGCTCAAAATCTGGCTAAGTTTTCTGATCACGCTTTTGGCACCGTGGCTGAAATTCTGACCACGCTTTTGGCACCGCTGCTCAAAATCTGGCTAAGTTTTCTGATCACGCTTTTGGCACCGTGGCTGAAATTCTGACCACGCTTTTGCACCGCTGCCAAAAAATCTGGCTAAGTTTTCTGATCACGCTTTTTGGCACCGTGGCTGAAATTCTGACCACGCTTTTGGCACCGTGGCTCAAAATCTGGCTAAGTTTTCTGATCACGCTTTTTGGCACCGTGGCTGAAATTCTGACCACGCTTTTGGCACCGCTGCTCAAAATCCGGCTAAGTTTTCTGATCACGCTTTTTGGCACCGTGGCTGAAATTCTGACCACGCTTTTGGCACCGTGGCTCAAAATCTGGCTAAGTTTTCTGATCACGCTTTTTGGCATCGTGGCTCAAATTCTGACCACGCTTTTGGCACCGCGCTAAAAATCTGGCTAAGTTTTCTGATCACGCTTTTTGGCACCGTGGCTGAAATTCTGACCACGCTTTTGGCACCGAGGCTCAAAATCTGGCTAAGTTTTCTGATCACGCTTTTTGCACCGTGGCTCAAAATCTGACCACGCTTTTGGCACCGCTGCTAAAAAATCTGGCTAAGTTTTCTGATCACGCTTTTTGGCACCGTGGCTGAAAATCTGACCACGCTTTTGGCACCGTGGCTCAAAATCTGGCTAAGTTTTCTGATCACGCTTTTGGCACCGTGGCTGAAAATCTGACCACGCTTTGGCACCGTGGCTCAAAATCCGCTAAGTTTTCTGATCACGCTTTTGGCACCGTGGCTGAAATTCTGACCACGCTTTTGGCACCGTGGCTCAAAATCTGGCTAAGTTTTCTGATCACGCTTTTGGCACCGTGGCTGAAAATCTGACCACGCTTTTGGCAC
>JAENHJ010000338.1:20000-22405 GCA_025330945.1 Mucuna pruriens | reverse complement strand
AGCGTTGCGTTGTTCAACTAAGCGATGCCCTGAAGGAGGAGACAACGTTACATTGTTGGTCAAGGAGAAAAAAAAAACGCTCGCCGCTGATCAAGAAAAATCGAAGGGACAAATATAAAATTGGAGGACCATGGATCACACAAGGAGGCGCTGCCCAAGCATCGGTGGTGTTAGACCAAGACCCGGCCCGGTGGTTTTCTCTTGTGGTGTGTATGTATGAGGCCAGCGTGCGGTGCCCGCGAAGCGGCGTTGCGTTGTTGGTCGATGGGTGGCACCACCAGCCGGTGCTATCACCGGACAATGGGTAGAACACCCACCTAGAGCATGAAAAGCATTGCCCAAGCATCACTGGTGCTAGACTAAGCCACGCCACGAAACCCACAAATTTCTGAGGGGCGCGCAAAAAATCGGCGAGTTCGGCCAAGATTCGGCGTGGATGATCAGCAATTAATCACCCAAAACCATGGGAAAATAACCCACAACAAGCATGGGAAGGCTTGTGTGGCGTGGGAGGAAGTCCCATGGAAGTCCCGCACCAACCAACCACTGGGGCGTGGTTTGAGCGAGGCAGCCCCCCCATAATAGGATAATATCAAAAACCAAAATTGTACAAGTAGATACCTTTTTTTTTTGAGCGGACATAAGTCCAAAATCGGACCTAGAGGTCGAATTTTGGTGAGATTTTTTGCAGGATTGCCTAGAATAATCATATCTCTTCGTCCACCAAGTTACAGAATTTTTTGACGAGGAATAATTTTAAAAAAATTTTTAAAGTGGCTAAAATACATAAAATCAGGAAAAATGGAAAAGGGTACCTAGAGATCGAATTTTGGCGTAGTTTTTTGCAGGAACTCGCACAATAATATAACCAATGTGTCCACCAAATACGAAAGCCATTGGATAAAGGGATTGATTTTTAATGATTTTTTAACCAAAACTGGCAAAAGCATAAAAAATCCGGAAAAATGGAGGATGAAGTGCGTTCGTCACCAAGCCTTCCCAATGTCATTGGGGGTCTAAGGAAAGTATTTTGACACGAAGAGTGCTAAGTTTTACTGACCAATGGCTAAGTTTTGGCACCAACGCCAAGTTTCGACCACGTTTTTGGCCCAGTGGCTAAGTTTTTGGGCCCGTGGCTCAAAAATCTCAAAATCTGCTAAGTTCGACCACGTTTTTTTGGCAGCAGTGGCTGAAAATCTGACCACGTTTTTGGCACCGCGGCTAAAAATCTGGCTAAGTTTTTCTGATCACGTTTTTGGCACCTGGCTGAAATTCTGACCACGTTTTGGCACCGTGGCTCAAAATCTGGCTAAGTTTTTTCTGATCGCGTTTTTGGCACCGTGGCTGAAATTCGACCACGTTTTGGCAGTGGCTCAAAATCTGGCTAAGTTTTCTGATCACGTTTTTGGCGCAGTGGCTGAAATTCTGACCACGTTTTGGCACCGTGGCTCAAAATCTGGCTAAGTTTTCTGATCACGTTTTTTGGCACCGTGGCTGAAATTCGACCACGTTTTGCACCGTGGCTCAAAATCTGGCTAAGTTTTTACGATCACGTTTTTGGCACAGTGGCTGAAATTCTGACCACGTTTTGGCACCGTGGCTCAAAATCTGGCTAAGTTTTTCTGATCACGTTTTTTGGCACCGTGGCTGAAATTCGACCACGTTTTGGCACCCGCGGCTCAAAATCTGGCTAAGTTTTCTGATCACGTTTTTGGCAGGTGGCTGAAATTCTGACCACGTTTTGGCACCGTGGCTCAAAATCTGGCTAAGTTTTCTGATCACGTTTTTGGCATCGTGGCTCAAATTCGACCACGTTTTGGCACCCGCGGCTAAAAATCTGGCTAAGTTTTCTGATCACGTTTTTGGCAGGTAATGGCTGAAATTCGACCACGTTTTGGCACCGGGCTCAAAATCGGCTAAGTTTTTCTGATCACGTTTTTGGCAGTGGCTCAAAATCGACCACGTTTTGTACCCGCGGCTAAAAATCGGCTAAGTTTTCTGATCACGTTTTTGGCAGTGGCTGAAAATCGACCACGTTTTGGCAGCAGTGGCTCAAAATCTGGCTAAGTTTTTACGATCACGTTTTTTGGCACCGTGGCTGAAAATCTGACCACGTTTTGGCACCGTGGCTCAAAATCTGGCTAAGTTTTTACGATCACGTTTTTTGGCACCGTGGCTGAAAATCTGACCACGTTTTGGCGTTTTCAAAATGCTAAGTGGCTCAAAATCTGGCTAAGTTTTCTGATCACGTTTTTGGCAGGTGGCTGAAAATCTGACCACGTTTTGGCACCGTGGCTCAAAATCTGGCTAAGTTTTCTGATCACGTTTTTTGGCACCGTGGCTGAAAATCGACCACGTTTTTGGCCGCTGCGGCTAAAAATCTGGCTAAGTTTTTCTGATCACGT
>JAENHJ010000338.1:0-15000 GCA_025330945.1 Mucuna pruriens | reverse complement strand
TGTGATGAGCAGGTTCGCCGGTCGAACTTGTTGTGAGGCAACGACAATGATCCTTCCGCGGGTTCACCTACGGAAACCTTATTCGACTTCTCCTTCCTCTAAAATGATAAGGTTCGGTGGACTTCTCACAGCGTCGCGGGCAGCGAACCGCCAGCGTCGCCCTTAATCCAGAACACTTCACGGACCATTCAATCGGTAGGAGCGGCGGGCGGTGTGTACAAAGAGCGGGGGCGTAGTCAGCGGTGATGACTCGCTTACTAGGAATTCCTCGTTGAAGACCAACAATTGCAATGATCTATCCCCATCACGATGAAATTTCAAAGATTACCGGGCACTGTCGGCCAAGGCTATAGACTTCGTTGAATACATCGGTGTAGCGTCGTGCGACCCCGAGAACATCTAAGGGCATCACGGACACTGTTATTGCCTCAAACTTCCGTGGCCTAGCGGCCATAGTCCTCTAAGAAGGCTGGCGGGTGGAGGGTTACCTCCACATAGCTATTTAGCGGTGAGGTCTCGTTCGTTAGCGGAATTAACCAGACAAATCGCTCCACCAACTAAAAGCGGCCATGCACCACCACCCATAGAATCAAGAAAAGAGCTCTCGGTCTGTCAATCCTTACTATGTCGGACTGGTAAGTTTCCCGTGTTGAGTCAAATTAAGCCGCGGGCTCCCTCTGTGGTGCCCTTCCGTCAATTCCTTTAAGTTTCAGCCTTGCGACCATACTCCCCGGAACCCAAAGACTTTGATTTCTCATAAGGTGCCGGTAGTCCTAAAAGCAACATCCGCTGATCCACAGTCGGCATCGTTTATGGTTGAGACTAGGGCGGTATCGATCGTCTTGAGCCCCGACTTTCGTTCTTGATTAATGAAAACATCCTTGGCAAATGCTTTTCGCGGTTGTTAGTCTTTCATAAATCCAAAAATTTCACCTCGACTATGAAATCTGAATGCCCCAGGCTGTCCTGTTAATCATTACTCCGATCCAGAAGGCCAACCAATAGGATCGAGAATCACGTGGTGTTATCCCATGCTAATGTATCCGGGCGTAGGCTTGCTTTGAGCACTCTAATTTCTTCAAAATAACAGCAGGAGGCACGACCCGGCGATTAAGGCCGGGGCGCATCAGCCGGCGAAGGGCAAGCCGGCCGGGTGCACACGAGGCGGGCCGTCGACCCAACCCAAGGTCCAACTACGAGCTTTTTAAGCGCAACAACTTAAATATCGCTATTGGAGCTGGAATTACCGCGGCTCTTTGGCACCGGACTTGCCCTCAATGGATCCTCGTTAAAGGGATTTAGATTGTACTCATTCAATTACCACTCAATGAGCCGGTATTGTTATTTATTGTCACTACCTCCCAGTGTCGGGATTGGGTAATTTCTTGGCGCTTTCTTTGCCTTCCTTGGATGTGGTAGCCGTTTCTCGGGCTCCTCTCGGGAATCGAACCTAATTCTCAGTCACCGTCACCACCATGGTAGGCCACTATCCTACCATCGAAAGTTGATAGGGCAGAAATTTGAATGATGCGTCGCCGGCCAAAGGCCGTGCGATCCGGCAGTTATCATGAATCATCAAAGCAGGCAGAGAGCTGCGTCGACCTTTATCTAATAAATGCATCCCTTCCGAGAGTCGGGGTTTGTTGCGTATTAGCTCTAGAATTACTACGGTTATCAGGAGTAGTAGATACCATCAAACAAACTATAAGCGATTTAATGAGCCATTCGCGGTTTCACGATCTGAATTAGTTCATACTTACACATGCATGGCTTAATCTTTGAGACAAGCATATGACTCTTGGCGGGATCAACCAGGTAGCATTCGTTAATGACTCTGCGTGGCGTTGGTGCTTTGCCGAAGCAGATGGTCGACAGGACCTTGGCGGGGCGGGTGTCATTCAAAGGCAACCAGAGATTTTGAGGAGCATGGCGGGGGGCACCAGGACCCCGCGTTCGCCGCATGCACCGTATCCAAAAAAACGATCTCCCGCGCCGCGTGCCGCGTAGGCCGACATGAGCTTTGCGTGGACCGCGTCTTGGGACCGAATCCCAGGCTCCCAGAAGGGCTTTGGAAGAGCGTGTGCTATGCAATTCAAACCCATACCGTTTTTGGTAGGTAGGCAACACGAGGCAAACGATGCGCCCCAACGCCATAGAGGCGGAAGGTGGCGATTGATGATGATGAGGATGCATGTCGGCCAGTTCGGTGCCAAGCACGGGCCCGGACAACAAAAACATCCAGAGCACAACTCACACGCCCCGCGTTCGCCATAACCAACACCACCAGAGCGAACCACACCCCGCAATGCCGAGGGCATGCAAGCATATGGAAGCATCGGGTGGCGCCAAGCTGCATCGCTAGGCATGTATGTAGGAGACCCGCCCAAACAAGCGTGGTGGTGCCCACCTGGTCGTCCTCTCCACAAAATAAAACCAAAGGGGCCAGGAGGAGGGTCGTACTAGGAAGAAGAGGCACACCATGCCCATTTTGCTTTGACAACGAGCGGTGCCGTGTGGGAGGAGGCAGCGTTGCGTTGTTCACGACAAGCGATGCCACGAAGGAGGAGGCAACGTTACATTGTTGGTCAAGGAGAAAAAAAAAAAGCGCTCATCGCCCTGAGCCTGAGAGGGTGGGGTGGTTTGGGAGAAAAAAAACACTCGTCTTAGGAGTGCACGAGGAGGATGGGATGGTGGATGAGAAAAGAGGCGGCTGGCGGTCCGTTGAGCACACGAGGAAGGGATGATGCCCCAACCCGGCTGGGTTAGATTTTTAGGAGGGAGGGAGGATGGGATGATGCCCCAACCCCAGCGGTTTAGAGTTTGCCGGGGATGGGATGATGCCCCAACCAGGCTGGTTTAGCCAAGGCCAGCGACAACACATAAAGCAAAATCTTGACCCCCCCCAAGTGTGATCCAAGAAAAATCGAAGGGACAAATATAAAATTGGAGGGACCATGGATCACACAAGGAGGCGCTGCCCAAGCATCGGTGGTGTTAGACCAAGACCCGGCCGGGTGGTTTTCTCTTTTGGTGTGTATGTATGAGGCCGCGTCGCGGTGCCCGCGAAGCGGCGTTGCGTTGTTGGTCGATGGGTGGCACCACCAACCGGTGCTATCACGGGACAATGGGTAGAACACCCACCCCGAGCATGTCGGGATGGGGGTGTATCGCCCGGCTGACAATTTGCGACCCTTGAGCACCTCCTCAAACAAAGAGGCAACAGCGCCGTTTGAAATTCTCATGGGCGAGAATCACCCAAGAAAAGCATTGCCCAAGCATCACTGGTGCTAGACTAAGCCACGCCACGAAACCCACAAATTTCGAGGGGCGCACAAAAAAATCGGCCGAGTTCGGCCAAGATTCGGCGTGGATGATCAGCAATTAATCACCCAAAACCATGGGAAAATAACCCACAACAAGCATGGGAAGGCTTGTGTGAGCGTGGGAGGAAGTCCCATGGAAGTCCCACTTTCCAACCACTGTGGGCGTGGTTTGAGCGAGGCAGCCCCCTATAATAGGATAATATCAAAAACCAAAATTGTACAAGTAGATACCTTTTTTTTTGAGCGGACATAAGTCAAAATCGGACCTAGAGGTCGAATTTTGGTGAGATTTTGCAGGATTGCCTAGAATAATCATATCTCTTCGTCCACCAAGTTACAGAATTTTTTTTTGACGAGGGAATAATTTTAAAAAAAAATTTTAAAGTGGCTAAAATACATAAAATCGGGAAAAAATGGAAAAGGGTACCTAGAGATCGAATTTTGGCGTAGTTTTTTGCAGGAACTCGCACAATAATATAACCAATGTGTCCACCAAATACGAAAGCCATTGGATAAGGGATTGATTTTTAATGATTTTTTAACCAAAACTGGCAAAACGCAAAAAATCCGGAAAAATGGAGGATGAAGTGCGTTCGTCACCAAGCCTTCCCAATGTCATTGGGGGTCTAAGGAAAGTATTTTGACACGAAGAGTGCTAAGTTTTACGGCCAATGGCTAAGTTTTGGCACCAACGCCAAGTTTCGACCACGTTTTTGGCCAGTGGCTAAGTTTTTTGCACCGTGGCTCAAAATCGGCTAAGTTTCGACCACGTTTTTGGCCAAAGTGGCTAAGTTTTTGGCACCGTGGCTCAAAATCTGGCTAAGTTTCTGACCACGTTTTTGGCACTTTTTGTACTGCAGCGGCTCAAAATCTGGCTAAGTTTTCTGATCACGTTTTTTGCACCGTGGCTGAAATTCTGACCACGTTTTGGCACCGTGGCTCAAAATCTGGCTAAGTTTTCTGATCACGTTTTTGGCACCGTGGCTGAAATTCTGACCACGTTTTGGCACCGTGGCTCAAAATCTGGCTAAGTTTTCTGATCACGTTTTTGGGCAGGCTAAGTGGCTGAAATTCTGACCACGTTTTGGCACCGTGGCTCAAAATCTGGCTAAGTTTTCTGATCACGTTTTTGGCACTGTGGCTGAAATTCTGACCACGTTTTGGCACCGCGGCTCAAAATCTGGCTAAGTTTTTCTAACCACGTTTTTGGCACTGTGGCTGAAATTCTGACCACGTTTTGGCACCGTGGCTCAAAATCTGGCTAAGTTTTCTGACCACGTTTTTGGCACCGTGGCTGAAATTCTGACCACGTTTTGGCACCGTGGCTCAAAATCTGGCTAAGTTTTCTGATCACGTTTTTGGCATCGTGGCTGAAATTCGACCACGTTTTGGCACGTGGCTCAAAATCTGGCTAAGTTTTTCTGATCACGTTTTTGGCATCGTGGCTCAAATTCTGACCACGTTTTGGCACCATGGCTAAAAATCTGGCTAAGTTTTCTGATCACGTTTTTTGGCAGTGGCTGAAATTCTGACCACGTTTTGGCACCGGCTCAAAATCTCAAAATCGGCTAAGTTTTCTGATCACGTTTTTTGGCATCGTGGCTCAAAATCGACCACGTTTTGGCCTTTGCGGACTAAAAAATCTGGCTAAGTTTTCTGATCACGTTTTTGGCAGTGGCTGAAAATCGACCACGTTTTGGCACCGTGGCTCAAAATCTGGCTAAGTTTTCTGATCACGTTTTTGGGCAGTGGCTGAAAATCTGACCACGTTTTGCACAGTGGCTCAAAATCTGGCTAAGTTTTTCTGATCACGTTTTTTGGCACCGTGGCTGAAATTCTGACCACGTTTTTGGCACCGTGGCTCAAAATCTGGCTAAGTTTTCGATCACGTTTTTTTGGCACCGTGGCTGAAAATCGACCACGTTTTGGCACCGTGGCTCAAAATCTGGCTAAGTTTTCTGATCACGTTTTTGGCAGTGGCTGAAAATCGACCACGTTTTGGCTTTTAAGTTTTTCTGTGGCTAAAAATCTGGCTAAGTTTTTCGATCACGTTTTTGGCACCCACGTTTTGAAATTCTGACCACGTTTTGCGTTTTTTCGATCACGCTGAAAATCTGACCACGTTTTGTACCGTGGCTCAAAATCTGGCTAAGTTTTTACGATCACGTTTTTTGGCACCGTGGCTGAAAATCGACCACGTTTTGGCTAAAAAAAATCTGGCTAAGTTTTCTGATCACGTTTTTGGCACCGTGGCTGAAATTCTGACCACGTTTTGGCACAGCGGCTAAAAATCTGGCTAAGTTTTCTGATCACGTTTTTGGCAAAAATCTGGCTAAGTTTTCTGATCACGTTTTTTTGGCACCGTGGCTGAAAATCGACCACGTTTTGGCACCGCGGCTAAAAATCTGGCTAAGTTTTCTGATCACGTTTTTGGCACCGTGGCTGAAATTCTGACCACGTTTTGGCACCGCGGCTAAAAATCTGGCTAAGTTTTCTGATCACGTTTTTGGCACCGTGGCTCAAAATCTGGCTAAGTTTTCGATCACGTTTTTGGCGCCGTGGCTGAAAATCGACCACGTTTTTTACCGCGACTAAAAATCTGGCTAAGTTTTCTGATCACGTTTTTTGGCAGTGGCTGAAATTCGACCACGTTTTGGCAGTGGCTCAAAATCTGGCTAAGTTTTTCTGATCACGTTTTTTGCACAGTGGCTGAAATTCGACCACGTTTTGGCACCGTGGCTCAAAATCTGGCTAAGTTTTCTGATCACGTTTTTGTCACCGTGGTTGAAATTCGACCACGTTTTGGCCATGGGCTCAAATTCTAGCCACATTTTTGGCCCATGGCTCAATTTGTGGCTAAGTTTTCTGATCACGTTTTTGTCACCGTTTCTCAAATTCCTATAACGTTTTTGGCTCGTGACTCATTTTTTTGGCTAAGTTTGTTACCATGCTACATTTTTGGCACCATGGCTTAAAATTTTGCTCCAATTGGTACCTTTGTAGCCTCGATGACGACATAAAAAAATGATGAAAATTTAGGAATGGTTGGGAGGGGCGAATCAAGCGACAAGGGCTGAATCTCGGTGGATCGTGGCGGCAAGGCCACTCTGCCCACTTACAATACCCGTCGGCGTATTTAAAGTCGTCTGCGCAAAGGATTCAACTCGTCGTTCGATGGGAATTGCGCTTCATGGCGTCTTACAAGGCTAATCTGCCTTGCAAGGTTCTGCGACACGTGCCTCAGGGGGCCTAAACCCCTGCTTGCTGGTCGGCAAGCGAGCGGCGGGCGTCTGCGCGTCGCTTCTAGCCGGATTCTGACTTAGGCGTTCGGTCATAATCCAGCGCCGCGGTAACCCAGCGCCAGCTTTTTCAACCAAAGCGCGATGACCAATTGTGCGAATCAGCGGTTCCTCTCGTACTAGGTTGAATTACTATTGCGACAACGTCATCGGTAGGGTAAAACTAACTTTGTCTCACGGCGGTCTAAACCCGACTCACGTTCCACATTGGTGGGTGAACAATCCAACACTTGGTGAATTCTGCTTCCAATGATAGGAAGAGCCGACATCGAAGGATCAAAAAGCAACGTCGCTATGAGCGGCTTGGCTGCCACAAGCCAGTTATCCACTGTGGTAACTTTTACGACACCTCTAGCTTCAAATTCCGAAGGTCTAAAGGATCGATAGGCCACGCTTTCACGGTTCGTATTAAATGCTTTGAAATCAGAATCAAGCGAGCTTTTACCCTTTTGTTCCACCGAGATTTTGTTCTCGTTGAGCTCATCTTAGGACACTGCGTTATCTTTTAACAGATGTGCCGCCCCACCAAACTCCCCTTTGACAATGTCTTCCTTGGGATCGACCAGTAAATCGAGCCTTGGGTCCAAAAAGAGGGGCAGTGCCCCGCTTCCGATTCACGGAATAAGTAAAATAACGTTAAAAGTAGTGGTATTTCACTTTCGCCTTTCGGCTCCCACTTATACTACACCTCTCAAGTCATTTCACAAAGTCGGACTAGAGTCAAGCTCAACAGGGTCTTCTTTCCCCGCTGATTCTGCCAAGCCCGTTCCCTTGGCTGTGGTTTCTCTGGATAGTAGACGAGGGGCATGGGAATCTCGTTAATCCATTCATGCGGCGTCACTAATTAGATGACGAGGCATTTGGCTACCTTAAGAGTCATAGTTACTCCGCCGTTTACCGCGCTTGGTTGAATTTCTTCACTTTGACATTCGAGCCTTTGGGCAGAAATCACATTGCGTCAACATCGCGAGGGACCATCGCAATGCTTTGTTTTAATTAAACATCGGTTCCCCTTGTCCGTACCGGTTCTGAGTCGACTGTTCGGCCTTGGGGAAGAAGGCCCCAGAAGGGCCGTTCCCAATCCGTCCCCAACCCAAACACGCGCGACAACGGCCGGCGGGTTCGGGGCCCAGGACCCCGTGCCCGGCCACCGAGCCAATCCTTTTCAGGAGTTCACGGATCCATTTTGCCGACTTCCCTTGCCTACATTGTTCCATCGACCGGAGGCTGTTCACCTTGGGGCGATGCGGTTATGAAATGCGGCCCAGGGCGTGGGAGGCACTCGGTCCTCCGGATTTTCAAGGGCAGCCGAGGCTGCCGGACACCAGCGCGTGTGCGGTGCTCTTCCGGCCCGCTGGACCTACCTCGGTGAGCCGTTTCGAGGTGGGCAGGCTGTTAAACAGAAAAGATAACTCTTTCGGGGCCCCCCGGCGTCTCGGGACTCTTCTCATTTGAATATTTGCTACTACCACCAAGATCTGCCAGAAACGCCCAGCTCAGGGGCTCACGCCACAGGTTTTGCAGCGACAACCGCGCCTCCCCTCTACTCATCCGGGGCACAGTCCTTTGCCCAATCAGGTAGGATTATGGGTCGCGGCTTTAGCGCCATCCATTTTTTCGGGGCTAGTTGATTCGGCGGGTGAGTTGTTACACAACTCATTGGCGGTTTCGACTTCCTGAGGGGGAACCGGAGGGAACCCGGTACTAGGCGGTTCGATTAGTCTTCGCCCCTATACCCCGAATCAGACGAGCGATTTGCACGTCGGTATCGGCTGCGGGCCTCCACGGAGTTTCCTGCAGCCGCCCATTCGGGCATAGTTCACCATCTTTCGGTCCCGGTAGTGCTCTCACTCGAACCGCTTCCACGGAAGATCGAGGTCGGTCGGTGGTGCTTGCCCTTGCATAAAGGTTCCTTAATCGAACTTCCTTTAGCCTTACGGGTTTACTCGCCCGTTCGACTCACACACATGTCGAGACTCCCAGGGACACATCGCGGCCCCATCCGCTTCCCTCCCGGACAATTTCAAACTTTATTTGACTCTCTTTTCAAAGTCCTTTTCATCTTTCCCTCGCGGTACTTGTTATTTGTCGGTCTCTCCCGATATTTAGCCTTGGGCCGGAATTCTGCCCGATTGGGGCTGCATTCCCAAAACAACCCGACTTCGTAGACAGGCGCCTCGTAGTGCGGCGAGGTCCCGGTGACACGGCGGGGCTCTCACCCTCTGCGCCCCCTTCCAGGGGACTTGGGCCGTCGCCCGGGGCGCTTCTCCGGACCCCCTTCTGATTCGGACCAGAGGCGGCTGGATTTTTCATAATGGGCTCTTCGGTTCGCTCGCCGTTACTAGGGGAATCCTTGTTAGTTTCTTTTCCTCAAAACATTGATATGTTAAACTCGGGCCTTGGTCTCGAGCATCGCTCATCCACCCATTTTGTCAGCGACAGGCTGGGCCCGGACTACGATTTTCAACCAGCCACGAGGCGATGCTCGCGGGAAGTCGGCATCCACCCACGCCGCCGCGTGAAAGCGTTTGCATTTGGGGTAACGATGTGTGACACCCGAGGCGAGGCGTGCCCCGGCCTAATAGCCGAGCGCAACTTGCGTTCAAAGACTTCGATGGTTCCGCGGGATTCTGCAATTCCACGCCCAAGTATAAGCATTTCAGCTACGTTCTTCATCGATGCAAAGCCGAATATCCCAGATTGCGAGAAGTCATTTTGTATGTTGTGTGTCGTGGCAAGGTCCATGAGGTCGCGTCTCGGGCAGCGATTGCCTGCGGTTCGAGTTCCCTTGGCGCGCAGCGCCGGGGTTTGTGTTTTAGAGAGGAGGTCTGTGCGACCGCCTCTCGCCCGGCTTCGAAATCCGAGGAGGGCAGGGGTCGGTGTTCGAAAACGGCTCCCAGAGCCGGCCGTCGAACTGTCTGTGATGAGCAGGTTCGCCCGGTCGGGCTTGTTGTGAGGCAACGACAGTGATCGCCCGCCGTTCACCTTCGGAAACATTCACGACTTCTCCTTCCTCACAAATGATAAGGTTCGGTGGACTTCTCACAGCGTCGGCGGGCATGACGCCCTTCATATGTCCAGACACTTCAGGACCATTCAATCGGTAGGCGGCCGGGCGGTGTGTCTGAAAGAGCGAGGGGCGTAGTCAGGCGGTGACTCGCTTCTAGGAATTCCTCGTTGAAGACCAACAATTGCAATGATCTATCCCATCACGATGAAATTTCAAAGATTGCAGGGCACGTCGGCCAAGCTATAGAACTCGTTGAATACATCGGTGTAGCCAGCGTGCGGCGAACATCTAAGGGGCGTCACGGACTTTGTTGTTGCCTCGAGCTTAAGTGGCCTGGCGGCCATAGTCCTGAAGCTGGCGGTGGAGGGTTACCTCCACGTAGCTATTTAGCGGTGAGGTCTGGTTAGTTAGCGGAATTAACCGGACAAATCGCTCCACCAACTAAAACGGCCATGCACCACCACCCGTAGAATCGAAAAGAGCTCTCGGTCATCCGATCCTTACTATATGCGGACTGGTAAGTTTCCGTGTTGAGTCCAAATTAAGCCAGGGCTCAAGCTCCACAGTGGTGCCCTTCCGTCAATTCCTTTAAGTTTCAGCCTTGCGACCATACTCCCCGGAACCCAAAGACTTTGATTTCTCATAAGGTGCCGGTTGAGTCTAAAAGCAACATCAGTGATCCCAGTCGGCATCGTTTATGGTTGAGACTAGGATGGTATCGATCGTCTTGAGCCCCGACTTTCGTTCTTGATTAATGAAAACATCCTTGGCAAATGCTTTTCGCAGTTGTTCGTCTTTCATAAATCCAGAATTTCACCTCGACTATAATCTGAATGCCCCATCACGGTAATCATTACTCCGTCCAGAAGGCAGACACGATAGGATCGAAATCTGTGGTGTTATCCCATATAATATCGGGGCGTAAGGCTTGCTTTGAAACACTCTAATTTCTTCAAAATAACCGGCACCGGAAACACGACCGGCGATTAAGACCGGGAAGCATCGCCGTGAAGAGGCGAAACCCGGCCGGTGCACACGAGCCGGACGTCGACCCGACCCAGGTCCACTCTGAGCTTTTTTGCAACAACTTAAATATACTGCTTTTGGATTTGGAATTACCGCGGTTCTTGGCACGGTTGCCCTCAATGGATCTCGTTAAGGGATTTAGATTGTACTCATTCAATTACCGGTTCAATGAGCCGGTATTGTTATTTATTGTCTTGCCTCCCAGTGTCGGATTGGGTAATTTCCTTTTGCTGCCTTCCTTGGATGTGGTAAGACTTTCTCGAGGCTCCTCTGGGAATCCCGGACAATTCTCAGGTCACCCGTCACACCACCATGGTAGGCGGCTGTCCTACCATCGAGAGAGTTGATAGGGCGGGGTTTGAATGATGCGTCGCCTTGAGCCACGTCGTCCAGACAGTTATGAATCATCAAAGCAAGCCGAGGCAGAACCTGCGTGACCTTTATCTAATAAATGCATCCCTTCCGAGAGTCGGGGTTTGTTGCACGTATTAGCTCTAAATTACTCGGTTGTCCAGGAGTAGTAGATACCATCAGGCAAACTATAACTGATTTAATGTGAGCCATTCAGCGGTTTCCGCAGTCTAGATGGTTCATACTTACGCATGCATGGCTTAATCTTTGAAGACAAACATATGACTACTGGCGGATCGATAGGTAACGATAGATTAATGACCTGCTTGCGTGGCGTTAGTGCTGTAAACCTTGAAATAATCAGAGACCTTGGCGGCGAGTGTCATTCAAAACAAGATTTTGAGGACATGCGAGGCACGGGAGACCCGCGTTCGCGCATACCGTATCAAAAAACAGATCTCGCGCCGTGCAGCGTGAAGCAGCCGAGCGGCGTGGACGCGTGCGGGACTTTCGAATCCCAAAGCTCCCAGAAACTGGAAACGTGTCTTATGCAATTCAAACCCGTATCCGTTTTTGGTAGGTAAGCGACACGAGGCAAACGATACGCCCAGCGCCATAGGCGGAAGGTGACGATGATGATGATGAGGATGCATGTCGGCAGTTCGGTGCTGAACGCAGGGCAGAACAACAAAAACATCCAGACAACTCACGCGCCCGCGTTCGCCATAACCAACGCGAGCGAACACACGCGATCGTGAGAGGCATGCAAGCATAAACATCGGGTGGCGCCAAGCACTGCATCGCTAGGCATGTATGTAGGAGACCCAGCCTAAACAAGGCGAGTGGTGGTGCCCGCTGATAGATCTCTCACAAAATAAAACCAAAGGACGGGAGGGTCGTACTAGGGAAGAAGAGCACACCATGCCCATTTTGCTTTGACAAGCGAGTGCTGGGTGTGGGAGGAGGCAGCGTTGCGTTGTTCACAACGATGCCGAAGGAGGACGAGCGTTACATTGTTGGTCAGGAGAAACGCTTCGGCGAGCCGAAGAGGTGGGGTGGTTTTGGGAGAAAAAACACTCGTGTAGAGTGCACGAGGAGGATGGGATGGTGGATGAGAAAAGAGGATGCTGGCGACTGCAGGAAGGGATGATGCTGACCCGTGGGTTAGATTTTTAGGAGGGAGGGAGGATGGGATGATGCCCGACCAAAGCTGGTTTTAGAGATTTGCAGGGATGGGATGATGCTGACCAGACTGGTTTAGCAAAGGCCAACAACACATAAAAGCAAAATGCTTGACACGAGTGTGATCAAGAAAAAAATCGAAGGGACAAATATAAAGTGGAGGGACCATGGATCACACGAGGCGCTGCAGCATCAGTGGTGTTAGCCAAGACCAGCAGGTGGTTTTCTCTGTGTGTGTATGTATGAGGCGCATGCGGTGCCCTGACGGCGTTGCGTTGTTGAGTCGATGGTGGTACCACCAGCAGGTGCTATCACTGGACAATGGGTAGAACACCACTTAGAGCATGTCGGGATGAGGGTGTATCATGCCCTGACGATTTGCTGACATGACACCTCAGAACAAAGGCAGCGCAGTTTGAAATTCTCATGGGCAGAAATCACCCAGCATTGCCCAAGCATCACTGGTGCTAGACTAAGCCCATACAGAAACCCACAGAATTTGAGGGGCATACAAAAATGGTAGGAGTTGCAGAGTCGGCGTGGATGATCAGCAATTAATCACCCAAAACCATGGGAAAAATAACCCACAAAGCATGGGAAGGCTTGTGGCGAGGAGAGTCCCATGGAGTCACTCAACCACATGGGCGTGGTTTGACGAGCAGCCCCATAATAGGGATAATATCAGCAAAAAGTTATGCAAGTAGATACCTTTTTGACAGACATAAGTCAAAATCGGACCTAGAGGTCGAATTTTTGGTGAGATTTTGCAGGATTGCCTAGAATAATCATATCTCTTCGTCACCAAGTTACAGAATTTTTGACGGGGAATAATTTTAAAAAAATTTTTAAAGTGGTTAAAATACATAAATCAGGAAAAATGGAAAAAGTACCTAGAGATCGAATTTTTAGCGTAGTTTTTTCAAGGAACTCGCACAATAATATAACAATGTGTCCCAAATAAAAGCCATTGGATAAAGGATTGATTTTTTAATGATTTTTAATAGAGCGCTTAAGCATAAAAATCGGAAAAATGGAGGATGAAATGCGTTAAGTCGCAAACCTTCAATGTCATTGAAGTCTAAGAGAGAAATATTTTGACACGAAGGGTTAGGTTTCTGACCAATGGTGGTTGTACCAAAATTTAATGGTAAGTTTTTGCCAAGTCAGCTAAAATCAGCTAAAGTTCAATCGTTTTAATTGGATTTTTAGCCAGTAATTTCGAAATCTGATGATTCTATCACGTTTTTGTAGTGGTGAAAATCTGACTACGTTTAGTGGCTAAAAATCTGGCTAAGTTTACGATCACGTTTTTGGCATGATGGTGAAATCAACAGCGTTTAGTGTTCAATCTGACTAAGTTTTTGATATTTTTAGTCAAATTCACCATATGCTCAAATCTGCTAAGTTTTCTGATCGCGTTTTGGCAGTGAAATTGACAACGTTTAGTGTAACAATCAAGCTAAGTTTTGATCACGTTTTTTGCAGGTAATTTGAAAGTCAGCCAGTTTTTAGCCCTCAAAATCTTGGTTGATCGCGTTTTAATGTTTGAAATTCAACGTGTTTTAGCCGTGGCTCAATCGGATTTTACGATCGCGTTGTGGCTGAAATTCTGACCACGTTTGTGCAGTCAAAATCTGGTAAGTTTTGATCACGTTTTTGGCAGGTGGTTGAAATCAGCGCGTTTGGCGTCAAAATCAGCTAAGTTTCGATCGCGTTTTGGCATCGTGGCTCAATTCTGACCACGTTTTGACCCGCAGCTAAAAATCGGCTAGGTTTTCGATCACGTTTTGCAGTAGTCAAGGTCGACCACGTTTTTGTGCAAAGGCTGTAATTGGATTTTGATCGTTTTGTACCGTGGCTCAAAATCTAACACGTTTTAGCCTTCATGACCATTAAGATTTTACGATCACGTTTTTGTAGCGTGGTGAAAATCGACCCGCGTTTTAACCGTGGCTCAATCAGCTAAGTTTTGATCACGTTTTTGGCGATGGTGAAAATCGACGCGTTTGTGGCCGAAAATAAGTTTCGATCACGTTTTGGCAGTGGCTGAAATTCTGACGCGTTTAACCTTGGTCGTTCAATCTGGTAAGTTTTGATCACGTTTGTTTTAACGCGTAATGAAAATCTCGAGTTTCGATCGTTTACCGTTGCCTTCGTCGATGATTTGATCACGTTTTTGGTAGTGGCTGAAATTCACAATACGTTGTACCGTGGCTGAAATCTGACATTTGTAGATGGCTTGGCTAAGTTTTACGATGCGTTTTTGTGCGTGTTGATAACGTTTGGCAGCTATGACTAAAATCGTTAAGATTTTCTGATCACGTTTTGGCAGTGGCTGAAATTAAACACGTTTAACTAAAATCTTAGATTTCTGATCCGTTTTGGCGTAATAAGTTTTAAATCACGTTTTTGGCAAGTGGTGAAAATCTGATACGTTTGACTGTTGAATTTCTGATCACGTTTTGGCAAGTAATATTCTAACGTTGTATTGCAGCTAAAATCGTTAAGATTCGATCACGTTTTGGCAGTGATAAAATCAGCTAGGATTTTCTGATCACGTTTTGGCAAATGAAAATCTGACCGTTGTTTATGACTAAAAATCTGGCTAAGTTTTTAATGATGGCTGAAATTGACCGTTTATGCAATCGTTAAGTTCGATGTTTTATTGTAATCTAACACGTTTAGCGCGCTCAAAATCAGCTAAGTTTTCGATCACGTTTTGGCATGGTTGAAATTCGACCACGTTTTGGCATAGCTCAAATTCTACGTTTTTTGGCCCATGGCTCAATTTTTCAGTTTCGATCACGTT
>JAENHJ010000337.1:0-37748 GCA_025330945.1 Mucuna pruriens | reverse complement strand
TTACTTTCAATCTAGAATCAGGAAGCTTGAATCTTAGAACTCTGTCTTTGCTAATCGTTTCTCTTACCTGCAATAGGTAAAGCTCTGCCTCTAAATGAGACTTCATGAGTCGCGTGAGACTAGTCAAAGTCTTCTTTGTCATTCTCAATTATCGGTGATAACGGCAAAGATAAAGTCATTATCTTGGGAGCTATGAACTTCCAAATTTAAGTTTGAATGAAAAGTTGTAACGTGACCAAAGAGGAGTGGTGAAAGAAGGCAAAGGAAAAAAGTAGAATCCATTTACTAGTCCTGATTCTTGCCTCTGGAATCCATCCTCATTGGTGTAACCCTGAACATGCCATTTCCATTTAAACTTTAGTAGCCCATAATTCAACCTCTAACACTGTGTTATAATTGTAGACCGGAAAAACAAAAACAAATTTACCTTCCAATGCTAGCCTCGAGGCATGGAATGATAACGACCAAAGTGACGAGAACTAAAGACCTGGTTAGCGGCCTGACTCATCATGCCCTTCCATGACTCGTGCTTTTATTTTGTTAGAAGCCTCAGCTGTTTTTTTGCCGCTTTGATTGCTATTATCCTTCCGAAAAACCCATTGCACTTGGACCTTGTTGAGATAGTTGTGAGTTCCTTTTCTCATTGCATGGCTTATCAAATCTTTGTATGAGTTTATTAGTGATTCTGTCCCCTTCTTTGGTTATTGAAGGTCATATCTAGTGTTTTATCAAGGTTGATCGGGTGCGCCTCACTTGGGTTTGATGGCTCTTATGTTATGACAAATATAATGTTTTTATTCTCTATCACCTTCTGGATGTTGTAGATTCAATAGTTGTGGATATGGCACGTGGTGAGTCCCAAAACACCTTAAGATATCTTTAGGGGTTTCTTCTACCTTTGGAGAAAATTATGGGCTCTACTTTAGTGAATATTTTATGGATACACATATGAAATAGGGTTTATTTTTTGGTGTCATAAAATTGGCTTCCATAGTTAATTCTGTTATTGTCTTAAAAAGAACAACCTAGGTTCAATCTGTGAAAAAAATTATCTTCTTTGTGACCTTGTTATTGTTACTTCTTCTTCTTCTATTCCTCTTTTCTTTCTTGCGTCTCGATCTTTCTCTAATTCAGATTCAGATTCAAAATCTGCTACTGAAGAACCACATGAACTCTCCCTATTGGCAGATTTCTCAAATTCAGAATCGAATCAGATTCAGATGTTCTTCTTGGTTTAACCTCATTCTCAATCTTCCTAACAACGTCATCTCTATAAGAGATTTTATCTGGGTTTGTTATAGTCTTCCAAATCATTGGTGTCGCGCTACCTGAGAACTCAACATGTCATTTCCGATGTAGTGCTTCAGCTGGTTTTCTCATCTTCTGCCTCTTGAGCCTTCGGTATCCGCCGTAGCTCCAAACCCTTCAACTCTCATCTGATTTAGAATGGGCGTTGCCAATCAAATGCAGTTCACGATCCGATATGCACCATTTTTTTTTATCAAATTTATTTGGCGAGCATTGTCGTTGAGTAGTTTGTGGCTCTAAAGGTTTTGTGTTTGGGTGATTTTGAATGGCAACAACAGTGATCTATCTGTGGTTGTATGAGTCGTGCATTAGCTAGGGCTTCAACAGTGGCTATAATCTCCAAAGACATCAAAGTCGGGGTGTGTATTTGACCATTATGTCGGTGGCACTAGTGAGGATTGCGATGGTGGGAGATGGCCTTCCGTCAAGAGTCTGGACTTACAGAGCATTATCAAGTTATAGGTCAGTGCAACACCTAGTGTCTTAACTTTACTTACTATGTGCAAAACTAAGTCGTATGCAAAAATTCACTGTAGAATAGTAGAGCTCAGCTCTTGTTTAGCCGAGTAGCTCTGCTGCGAGACTGGTCCGATATAGACATGGCAAGAGCTCAGTATCGACCACGGTCAATTGACCAAGTGCTTAACAGACGCAATCGACGACTAACTTAGTTTCAGACTGAAAATCTATAAAAACAAGGGGTTAGTTGTAGATAGGGTAAAACAAGCAATTAAAATAAAGAAACTAAATCTGACTATAGGTAGACTCTTGCTCTACCTCATGTTAATAATGCGTCGATAATTAAGTCAGTTTGGTTAGTTCCTTTCGAGTTCGTTCCTATCAACCTTAGATTCTCTTATGACCAATCTCAGAACATTTGTCCATTAATATACCGGTGATTTACATAATCCCTACCTCATTAGTTGGCTTTGAGTTAAGTTGAGTTGATTTTAGGTTCTACAATTGATTTTATTGAGGTTGTTAAACTGCTCAATCGGCCCAGTTCAAAGTTAAGTCCACATTTACCATATGCACCTTACCACAGCCAGCGGATTGAAGTCACGAAATCTGAAACATGAGATTGGAATTAGGCACTATTACTTATATTATTAAGAACGAAATACAAACACGTGGTGTGAATTCGTGAACTGTCTTCCTCGACGATTGCCTTGATCAAATGGTGATGGTTCACCTCTCATAGCTGGTTGGCGTTGAGGATCAGTCCACTAGAGTGTGATGGAAAGCCAAGCGGCCCGACGACAACCTCGGCTCTGGGTCCATGACTGCGCTTCCTCGATCAGAAGAAAAGCCATTGAAGATAAATGTAACTCGTTAGGATAAAAAAATATTACTTACTGAGAGAATGGAATGTAATGTATATGGAGTCTAGTCTAAATTCCACACAACTACTTTGGTGCCGACTCTTCCCATATAGATGGGATGGACCTTGCTAAATACGCTGGATTGAATCCTAACAAATTACAGATTTCCTTTCTATTATTACTACCATAACGTATCTTCTTGTTGCAAAGTATTTTCAGTGGCTTGGGTTGTGCTAGAAACCTAGATTGGATTGTTGATTGGGCTTCCTCACACCGGCTACTGGACCTACAGAGCCTGCGGTCTGGCCCCGGCAAGTCAGTCTGGCGGGACGCCTCACATGACCAAGGCTGCTTTGATGGCCAAAATCATTTAGAATTGTCTACAAAATGGATGACCTTTTATTAGCTAAGACAATTAGCACAAATTTATACTTTCTATTTACAGTTCATAATGTGAATCTTAGCTAAGACTCAATCCTGAAACTTCAAATGATCCCAAAAACACTCAACTTGGTCCCCTCAGAAGGTGTATAAAATATGACTTATCCCACGTTAAAGGAGAATCTAGGAGGAAATCAGAAGAAGATTTATTATGTACACTAACCATGATGAAATGTTTGAATTCATTTTCCTTTTTGAACCATAAGTGTGCTAAGTTGCGGTTGTGGTTTCTCTTGCTAACTAAGTCATGGTTATTGGTTCTGAATTGTTTATGAAGCTTGTGAATTTTTTAAGAGAATTTGTATTTCTTACATTTTTTCTTTGATGAAAGCTTTATATATAGTGGTTAAGCATTGGTTTTAAACTTTTTTCCAAAAGATGATTACATTTGATACATTGGCTTCTTTCTTGAGTGGTTAAGTATTGTGTTTGGTGGTTAAGCATTGGTTTAAGCCACACTTGAATGATTACACGATTAAATACATTTAGCTTCTGTTTTCTTGGTGGTTAGTATTGTGGTTGTACCTTTCTTGATATTTAAACTTTATTGTATGTTTTATGGTGGTTAAACATTTGTTCTTGGTTTGCTTGCCTACTTAATTGGTGGCTTTGCTGAGGCTTCTTTCTTCTTGATTAAGCTCTATTGCTTCTTGGCTTTATGGTGGTTAAGCATTTGCTCTTGGTTTCTGTTTCTACCTATTTGGGTAATTAAACATGTTTGCTTTTGTTAGTGGTTATGCCTTGAGTTGTGACTTTCTTAATGGTTAGTTTTTTGTTTCATTAGGCTTTGGTCTTTTAACTACGTATGAATGCGTATTAGTGATGACTGCTCACCAACGTTTATTTCGATGAGAACTACTCTCTCATCAATGTTGATTGGTGAGACTTCTTTTCCACCAACATTTATTCCAATGAAGACTTCTCTCATCGACATTGATTGGTGGGTGAATTTTTGAAGCCTCCAAATGCGATTTTTTAGAAAGGTGGACTTTGCCTAACGGACGTCCCAACTATTTATGCTAAGCCATATTTCTACCAAATTTATCTAACTTCTCCAACATGTTCTCTGACTTCTCCAAGATCTCCGAAAGGCATTTAAATTATTATTTGAAAAACTCAATTTTTATCTTTATTTGTAGGGAAATAAAATTTTCTTCATATAACAAGTTTAGTAAGCTTCAAATCAAGTGGAGGCCGGAGATATATATATTTGATAAGATATGATAAAACTTCCAAGAAGAGGTTACAAATATCTAAATATCTCATTTAGGAATCGTGATCATCGTAGTTTATCTACAATGATTATCTTTATTTTTCTATTATTCATATTATCTTTAAGTAGTTACCCCATAAAGGAGATTAAATTGTTATTGAATTTAATCAATATAAAGTTTCTTTTGCTTTCAATAATTAAAAATTAAATAATAGTTTTACACTAAACAATGAAAATAAATAATACTATTAATTTAATTTTACTATTAGAAATTTGGATTATAACTTTCATCAATTGGCTTGGTGTAATAATGAACCAAATCATAAAGGTAAAATGTCAAATTGCATAAAAGGAATAAAGTTTCTTTTTTTAGGTCGATAGGTTGACCCAGCTCATACAAATTAGTTTAGAGAAGACAAAAACATTCATATGTTATTCTAATTTATCTTTAATATAATATATGTTTTAATTTTTTTATATAAATATAGATTTTAAAATTATCTTTTTTTTTTGTTGTATTTTTATAATTTTGTATTTTATTAAATATTTATGAATGCTAAATGCTTTTGGATATTGATACATCCTCAACATGCCAGATAGGTTACCCAATGACAACTCTCATTTGGTGCTCCTTCACTGCTGTTATACATCTCGACAAATACAAAGATACATGTGCCCGCATAATCACATGCTTTGTAATCGTTTTAACTTTTTTTCACTAGATTCATCTATGCAATTAACTCTTAGATTCATTTTAGCATGATGGGAATAAGAAACCACAAGACCATAATTTTCATTCAATAAAAAAGTGATTAAACTAATTACAAAATGACCTCACATAGGTTGACACTAATCATGATTAGGAAGCTTAATCTAATCACAAAACTAACTAAAAGGCACAAGAGCTTAGCCCAAAGCCAAGCCAAAACGTAACTAGTAAAAGCCATGGAATAGTGACACCAATTTTCAGTCACTAATGGCTGAAAAGGAGTTATTTGGATTCCAAGTCTACTAAGGTTTATTACAAGAAAATACCACTTAAAAAGTAGTGGTTTAGAGATTAAAACATGTGCATAAAGTCCATGATTACACTAAAAAATCTATACAAAGTTGAGGCACTATTAGACCTCTCCTTGGGCCTTTGGAGGCCCAACTCTTTGTGCACTTTTCTTAAAGTTTCCTTAGCTTTCTGATAAGCTCGTATTTAGTCATCTTTATGCGCATCAAATAAACTAAAGCTAACTATAGTATAGTCAATCCTAGGTCGAATTCTCTTAAGGACACAGTGTGCTCGATTATGCCTCAGTGTGAAAACTAGAGTAATGCAGAAAATACTCAAGCGTGGAATGCCTACTCGCTCTCGACAAAGACTAATCCGATTCGATCTCGGCAGAGATGAACCTAACACAGTCTTGGCTAAGTACGGACTCAGACGAAACAAAGTCGGACTGACTCGGTTTCGGACTGAAATGCAAGAAATAGGGGGGTTTGGTTGCGTAGGAAATAAAGACAGAAAATAATCTAAGTAAGAAAGTACATGCAATCTAAACTAAACTACCTCTATTGCTACTATTAGAGTCGACCCCGGTCCAAGAAGGAGTCGATCTAGTCGAGACGACTCTCCTGGATTGAGACTCTCTTGATGCGCTAAGATTACTTTGTCCTACAAAAGGATTACAATCTTTTATTAGCTAAGATCCTCAAATTAGCACAGATTTATACTTTCCATATTTTTAGGTTCATGATATGAATCTTAGCTAAGATATGATTCTTGACTACCAATTAGTCTCTAAAATACCCACCTTAAGCCCTTGTGAGGTGTATAAAATTTGAATTATCACTTTCCTCTAGTCATTGGACCTTCTAGTATAATGGAATCTATGTTCTTGAAGCCTTCATGTTGAATATGACCTTGCCCTTCCATATATATATATATCATCTTCCCCTTCTTGAAGAGAATTTGGCCTCAAATTTGGTCCTTGAGTAGTGATACAAACCGGGGAGACCAGGAAAAGTCACAAAAGGACATTGTGTGAACTATAGAGGATGACCTGCAAGGACTCCTAACCAAGGGTAGATTGAAGAAGTTGGTGACCAACGTGTAGAACAACATGAGCCTCCTTAGAGGGTAAGGGGCATCCAAAGTAGGACCATATTTGTTTTTGTTTTTAAAATGTCCTTGTGTAGTTTAGGAGCATGTGTATATTTCTGTACATAGCTTGTAATACGTAGGAAGGCCTCATAAGACACTTTGTATGCATGGTACCTTATGTACGAATGTAGCGCCTTTGGATGCATGTAGTGCTTTTAAAAGCACTTAGCATTTATGGACCTTTAATTTGGATGATAGGCTCAGATTATATGTTAAGCCTTCTAAGGGTTCTATAAAGCCTTTAGATGAGGGGTGTACTTTGGATGACCCATATGGATGATGTGTTTGGACGATCCCTATGGATGTTAAGTCTTATGGATGTTGGCTGCCTTTGGATGATGGAAGACCCCTTTCAGGGAATGCACCTCTTAAGTTAGTTGCCTTTGGATGAAGACTCCTCAGGTCAACTTTGAGCAATAGATGAAGCTTGAAAGCTATTGGATGCAATGGCTAAAGCTTCTTACCTTTGGGGCACACAGCCATTGGGCCAGCCTTTGTTGGAAGGTTCACGAGTTTGCTCATGATTCACGGCCTAAGGCCCAGTTAGAATTTTCAAATAGGCTGCATGCCTTTTTCATGTATAAATAGCTAAGTCTAGGCTACTTGTAACAACTTTGTTCATTTTGAATAATATTTGCTTTTCAGCAATTAAGTGAGTGACTCTTGCTTTTCTTTGGATTAGAACACTTAATTCTCATCAAGTTCTCCATCAGGCTTGTGGTGAATCTTGATTCTCTTATATGATGACCATGGGAAAGTCAGAATAGTCATGTATAGAATAGTCATGTGTGAGTTCATTAGATGAGCACTAGAATGGTGGAATCAATTCTGTAGGGAGATTAGAGAAGGGAGAAGGAGGCATGTAGATACTTGGGTTGATCTCAAACGTGAATTGAGATCCAAGTTTGTACCAACATCTTATGCAAGGGATCTGTACAGCAAGTTGCAACGCATGTATTAGGGATCTAAATGCATAGAAGAGTATCTCAAGGATATGGAGGTAGCTCTGATGAGGGCTAATGTATTAGAGTCCAACGAGGCTAAACAATGATATCCAAGATATAGTGGAGCTATACCATTATAATTTTATGGATGATGTAGTGCATCAGACTATATGAGTGGAGCCTTAGTAGAAGAGACACCTGACCTTAAAAAGGAGTGATAATTCATAATTTAGACACCCTACAAGGTCTTAAGATGGGTATCATAAACTCTAATTTGTAGTTAAGAAACATGTATTGGCTAAGATTCAGATTTCCAAGGTAAAAATAGGAAAATACAAATCTATGCTAATTGGAGAATTTTAACTAACAAAAAGGGTAGTCTAATTTTTGCAGGTTAAACTAGAGTCCGCACAAAGGCAATTCAGCCAAATGAAGTCATCCTGGTTAGGCCAACTCTATCCCGACTGGATAAAGCCAACACCACAATGCCAACTTTAGAAGCCAACTCCCATCCATCCGGATCTATCCTTAAGCATCAAGGACCAACTCCACTCCAGCAAATTCGAGTGTGTGGTCAAATAGGAATTAACACATGGCTAATTAGAAATTAGCATGTAGTTATTTAGTTATTATTTCTGTTATGACAATTATTTCCGTTATTTTTGTTAGAAAGTTAGTTAGTCCATACATGTATAAATAAGGAGATGTAGTTATATTTTCTCTATTTCTAGGCCTATAATTTGAATCTTACAGTTTACTATTCTTACTTAGAATTGTATTCCGAATCAACCTTAGATTCTTACGACGACCGCCAAAAGTTTGTCCACTGCCATAGCGAGGATTTACACAACCGTTACCTCATCAGTTGGCAAAGAGTATGCACTTGGTTGGTTTTAGGTTCTCTACCTAATCAGATTGTAAAACTAGTTCCAATCGGTCCTAATCTAACGTGATTTACCCCTAACAGTGGGTCACGGCAAAGTTAAGAGTAGAATTAAAGCACAGGAATTATAAGAAAATTCATAATTGCAAACCAGTTGTATTTATTGATATACCAAACCGAATACAAAGGTGAGAAATCAAAGTCTCCAGATAGTCCGTCTTCCACGACGACCGCCAATGGAAGAACGGTAGTGATGCACCAATGGTGGCCAGACGTTGAGGTTTCCGTCCAATAGAGTGCGTCGACTATACCGAGCAATCACCTCTGAAGGCTTCCAACTTCCCAAATCTTGGTCCTGTACCTCCTTGACCGAGAGAGACACCATATTAAAGCTTCGTGTACCACTGTACTAGCTTGGAGTGTCTGCGATTGCTGACGGTGCTAGCTCCAAATTCTGCTGAAAATTCCACACTTGAAGATGTGGCTTGGTATGCTTATTTATACACAAGATGGATAAATCTAAATCTAATCCTAATAACAGAAATTCAAATCCTAAAGATTCCAATTCGAATTACAGATTACAATCTCCTCAATCTTAGGAGTTTCCCAGTTTCCTAATTTCTAGCAGAATCATATCTGCATTCCTAGTTACCCGAATTACAGATTCCTTGATCTTAGCAAATCATATATGCATTACAGATTCCTTAATCTTAGCAAATCATATTTGCATTACAGATTCCTTAATCTTAGCAAATCATATCTGCATTACAGATTCCTTGATCTTAGCAAATCATATCTGCATTACAGATTCCTTAATCTTAGCAAATCATATCTGCATTATAGATTCCTTAATCTTGACAAATCATATCTGCATTCTTGCCGGAGTGATTTTAGGCAAGATTTCTGTCACTGATGTTGACTTGACTGGGAGCGCTGGACTGCCCTGGATGTTCCCAGCTTGGACCGAGATGACTTGGGCCGAGATGATCCTATTGGTCCTACAAAACAAGTCTTAACCTTTTTTTAGTTAAAAAACCTCATTTTAGTACAGATTTGTATTTCTCATGTTTTTAGGCCCATAATTCAAATCTCGATTAAGACAAGACTTTTAATCATTAAACATTCTTAACAACACTCATCTTAAGCCCTTGTGAGGTGTATAAAATATGAATCATCACCCCTCCTTATATCCTCCAACATTTATGCCTACCACACTAAGACATAGTCACTGAACTCAAGAGTGACAAGACTCACTACCATTTATCCATGGAGGTCAAAACAACCTTATATTTACTCAACTTTGAGCTCTCAATCTACATATATTTCAAGTTTACAATTTCCCAAGAATGGAGGGATTTTGCATTTACCCATATCCAACTCTTCCCTCGTTTGTTCCTCTCCTCTTCTCCCATGTCTTTCTCTCCTTTCTTCTCTCCCTATGTCTCTCCACTCTCTTACCTCTCATATCTTTTCTCTTCTAGTGGATCGAGATGATCCACTTCTTTCATTATAATTTCCTTCTTCAAAGCTCCCTTCACTTTCATGCAAAGAAGCCACCTTAGGCCTCTCATCCTTCTCCTTACTTAGAGCTTCTACTTTGGCAGTGACACTTTGTGTGTGTTTTTGCATCAAATTCAGCCCCTTTCTTACTTGATCCAACTTATGCTTAAACTCCTCATCACATCCATGATGTACCTAGTCTTTGGGGAAAGGTTTCCCCCTCTTGGTTGATTCTGCCATCTTTTCCTTCAATTTTCTAGTCCTCATAACCTCCATTGCAATACCAAAAACTAATCTTGAAGAAAAAGACTCATCACACTCTCTATGTGTTTCCCTTCTTCACTCATGTATCACACTTTAGTGAATTTTCTCTAGGTTCTCTCTAGCTTTTTACCGCTCAACTCTAACTCTAAGCTTCAACAAAAAACCTAATCCTTTAATCAAACAAGCCAACTATAAGTGAAAGTCAAGAAAATCTCAAACAACTTTTAAGAATATCAAGGAAAAGGACAAAACTATAGAGGCCAAAACAATTGACAAGCAATAAAAAAGGAAGCTAAAGTCAAAAAGAAATCTATAGAGACATATAAGAAAACTCAAAGATTACTAAAAAACATAACAATGTAGGGAAATTGAAGCTCAAGGCCCAATGCAAGGGCGAAAAGCATAGGCAAGCATATAACACAAAAATTCAACTAGTAAGCATCATATCACTTGTAAAATAAAAAATCCCTAAATTTTTTGTGTAAGAACCCAAAAAATTGAAAACATAAGCTAGACAAGGGATAATAGAAATCTAAATCATAGATTTGAAGAAGAATATTAGGTGAACAAAACCTAACAAGGGCAAAGCAAAACAACAAGGTTTAGACCTAGAAATGGAGGATTTCACTTACCTTTTGTGGTTCACCCAAAACCACTTGGATTCCATGGAGTTTCTTCATTTCTTACATGAATCCAGCCACTAGGTGAAGATTGAAAGCTCTGATTACCAATTAATGTACCCTTGGATACATAATCAAGACCTAGCTTCAAGTAAAACCTAGCTTAGCAACAAAAATTAGAAACTGAAATGAAGGAAGAAGAAATGTGAAAATGGACAAGGAAGAAGATATGAAGCTTGCCATTAATTATTTGAGAATTAGATAAGAAAAATGAGATTCACCACAAGCATCATGGAAGCTTGATAAGAATGAGGGTTTCTTGCTTAAGACAAAAGTAGAGAGGAAGCTCTCAAAAGTGCAAAGCACAATTTAATTTCATTAAAAAGTGATTAAGCTAATTACAAAAGAGGCTTTTATAGCCTTCCCTTAACCCTTCTTAAGGTCCCCTAATTCTAATTAAGGTAGCCAACTGAAGCCCATAAAGAAACAAACCCAAAAATGCACCCAAAATGGACTACTTGGTAACAATGGATTTAGCTGCGTGTTTAGTGACGAATTTGCGAAAATAAGGAAAAGCAACACCAAACTATGCTTTGGCCCTTTGGCCCATGGCTAAGCTACCCTACCGAAAATGCACCTAAAATAACATGAAAATACAATAGAAAAGAGGTAGCACTATACATTGCCTACATGGCAGTTGGACAAATAATATAAAATTAGCTCTTCTTGGGCCTCCTCTTAGTCCTTGAGTGTGGCTAATTCTTGTTGCTCCCTTTCTTGAAGCTTCTTAGGTCTTCCTTTTGTCTTTGGACTCTTAAGTGTAAGGGTTTCTATGTCCTTCACACCCTCTTGAGCTCCTTAGTTGTGGCCTCCTAATGAAAATGACCTTATTCCTTCTTGGGCCTTCTCCTGGCCCTTGAGTATGGCCAACTTGTGTTGCACCACCTCTTGGATTCTCTTAAGCCTAGCCATGGATCCTTCAAGTGCACAGGTTTCCCGCTCCTTGAAGCCTCCAAAAAAAAATATGACCTTTCCCCTCCGAATATGCATCAAAGACTCTATGAAACTAAAAAGAAATTAAAAACAAGTAGAAAATTAAAAAAAAAACTGTTGTCCAAAGCGCTACTGTCCAAAGCATTACTGTCCAAAGCGATTGTCCAAAGAACTAATAGAAAAATTTCTTCCAACAACACTTAACTAATTATAATTAGAAATTACACCTAAAACCTACGAGCAACAGTCAATCATACAACCTCATAGACAATAAAAGACATAAGAAAAATTGGCCAACCAATATCTCAAACAATAGGCTTAAAATTGATATGCACAAGTACACTAAACTCAACATAGTTCTAATTACATCATCCAAGTTTAAAATCGATATGAATATGTCATTTTATTTATCAACAAAATTAATTGAAAGGAAAATATGTGAAATCAATAAGAGCATAATATTATCAATCAAGTCACCCATATTAAATTGTTAAAGATCATCTAACTTATAAACAAAATGTTATTGATCAAGCAACATCATGTCACATCATTTCATTTGATTGATTTAAGCCAAAATTGTTGTACGAAAATAAACAAAATCATATAAGGACTATATGGATAGATAGATTGAGCACAAAAAGTGCCTACGCCTCTCAAGCTCAATGCTTAAGAGGCTATGAAATGTCTGGCCAAGGTGGTTAATCAAAAAAGGTGCCCATGCTTTTTAAGCTCAGCACTTGAGGGGTTGTTGACTATCTAGATTAGACCGGCCGAGCATAACAAGCGCCTACACCTTTCAGGCTCAACACTTGAGAGGTTGTCAATCGTCCAACCAAGCATCTAAGCATTCGTTCAGCCAATGTGGATCTTCCATATTAGACCACTGAGCTTAACAAGTACCTACTCTTTCAGACTTAACGCTTGAAGAATTGTGAACTATCTAGCTAGGTAGGCCAACCAAGCATAGAGACTAAGCCATCTAATTTAGGATAATTGGGCTTAACTTTGGGCTCAATTACATTTAATAAATAAGGGTGACCTCCTTGATCATTCTAGATCACTCGAAAAAGGTATGTTAGTATTTCTTTAAGGCTTCCTAGTATATTGGACGTGAACAATACCTAATAGTGCCTTGAAGAAAGGGAGAAAATATCCTAAAAGAGACATTAAGGCTAACTTGATAAGGACCACATGATCCCAAAATGACAAGTTTTGACTCCTCTGTTTTGATAATCTAGTTATAATAATTTGTACAATTGGTTCCCAAGTTGTCTTCCTCCTTGAATTTTCCCCAATAGGAAGCTTAAGATATTTCAATGAGACATAATTAACTCTGCATTTCATAATTTTTGTTGCATTTGACACCAAATTTCCATCCACATTGATTCCTACAAGTTTTTTTTTTTTATAAGCAAAAAAGATATTTTTAAAAGCATTCCACAATTATCACAAGATATGCAAAATGAAGAATTAGAAAGCCAAAAACAACCATCTCAAAATAGCACAAACCCTCCAACACACAAAAATTAGAGTACCCCAACTAATATGACCAACTCATTGATTCCCACTAGTTAACTCTTGTAAAAATTAACCTTTATCCTGGACACCAGCTCAAATAGTTGTAAAGACATTATAGCCTATATCTAGTGATGGTTTTTTTTTCCACAATCAAGGTGTCATTAGTAAACTTCATGTGTGATATTTGAACCTCCAAACTCTCAAGTCAAAACTTTGAAACAAATTTAGCCCCACCACTTTCTAAATCATGACATTAAGGTCTACAGTAGCAATTAATAAGAATGGAGACGATGAGTCTTCTTGTCATAACCCCCTTTCTACCCCTAAATTCCTTGGTTAGGCTACCAGTCACTAGTACAAACATCATAACTATATTCAAGTATTCAACAATTACGGTGTCAGAAAGTGTGTTCTATCCTCCATCAACCCACCTAAAGCGGGACGAGGTAGGTTGACCCACTAACAGAAAGTAGATTTAGAAATACAACTCATCCTATTTAGAGGCTAGTTGACAGATTGACTCACCAAAAGATAAAATAACGAACTGGTAGGTTTTGAAATAGTGGATTGCCCATAAGAAAATCAATATAAAATAATAAGAATATATTAAAAATATTATTTTATTTCTTTTTAACACATCACTCACTTTATTTCTATATAGATGTACATATTATCTATTTTTAATTCTATAAAAGAATTATTTTTACATATGTAAAATATTGATGTGTTAAGCAAGTCAACTCAACGGGCTAATTTGGCAGGCCAACCTGTTTTTCCTACCTTCAACTTGTTGGGTTGGTAGGTTAGGTGGTGTGGGTTAAAAGGGATTGGTGGGTTGGATCACCTAACCTATCTTGCCATTTTTTATGAATTAAGTGTGTTGATTAGTGGATTCAATTGGTTGCCACCTCTATATGCAATCCATCATCTTCATTCAATAGAAAACCCAATCATTTACATGAAATCCAAGTATTCCCCAATTCACATAATCATAAGACATTTTCAAAGTCTACTTTAAAGAATACAACCTATTTTTTCTCTATTTTTGCCTCATCTACCAACGAGGATACTATTCAAAATCTATCTACCACTTATAAACGTGGATTGCAAGTGAAATAGGGTGTCAAAGTGGGTTTAACCCAATAGGTCAACCCACTTAACCACCAAAAATGGGTTAGGCTAGGTTGAGAAATTCAACCCTCCAACCCATATAAACCCGACAACCCAACAACTTAAAGGACATATTAGGTTGGGTTGATCGCCTAAGTTAATGTTTTTTTGTTGTGAAATTTTTTATAGATTGTATAGTTAAATATTATTTTATTGAACATAATATTTTATAAAGTATTATAGTTTTCATGTTATTTAATTGTTTTACTATACATTTATTTAACTTGTGACACCCCTTTACCCCAATACTAATAATACTAATAAAATAAACTTAAAACAATTTAAATTTGCAAACATAGGTCGATTGGCAAAGGATTCACAAAATATGGTCATATACTGTAATTGAAAACAAACATACATCTCTACTAGCACTCCAAAGGTCAATTTCTAATGTCATAAACATACACCAAACTACGAATCGTAAAGTAATTACAAGAGGCACTCCGATGTCACATGTCCTATCAGAGCATAAACCCAAAAATAAATAAAAAACAGTAATTAAGATCTCCAACTCAATCCTTATGCTCCTGCTCAACGTCACCTACAAAGTGATGTTCAACCCAAACAAAGACAAAACATAACAGAAAGGAGTGAAAAATGCATCTCATTCAAGCTCGTGGTATGAGCACAACATAAGCTAAACACAAATATACAATTAATAGAGAATAAACAAACAAGTATGCACATAAATGATGACAATCCACTCCTACTACTCCATATGCAATGTGGTACCAACTCTAATCCAAGAAGTAGGCTAGAGGTACACAACTCAACCTCTTTGTTGGTCATCACACACTAGCATGATGTCTCTTTGGTAGCACATTAGGTAGTACTTGACTTGCATCATTTGACCCAGCTCGTGGGATTAATTATAATCATTGGGACTTCATACCGAGTAGCCACCAGGAGGTCTAGTGACCTTACCACTCAGGTTCATGTCTACTTTCTTACACACCCATTTCATTAAATGAAACATGAATGTGGTTCAATTAAATCATTATTTCACTTTCAATATTGGGTCGATGAAGACCATTTTCGCCTCCGACAAGCTAGGCACCTCATCTCTCAATCCATCACATATTAATGAGTATCATTTTTGCTCAATTATACAAGTCAATAGTATAATTACACATATGCATATTCCAACAATTTAAGCATTAAATTCCAGTACAATAAACCTATACAAGCATAGATAGGGTAAAATGCATGCATGCTACACTTGTGTGCATAGTCTACACAGACGTGCATAGGTTCTGCATAAGCATGCACAACATGCATAGGCTATTCTTCGTGAACACGACCATGCTCAATAGTTTACTATCGAATTTCCTGGATGTTTGCCTAGAATTTCAAATTTTAATAAGGATAGCTATGGCTTTCTACAACCAAGTACCCAATCAATTTAACAAATAACAGTAGAAGCAAGCAAGACCTAATTTGAAGCTCAACCCCTACAGAGAAGGTCAAGGACATACAGTTTATAACTATATGATTATCAATAATCTTAATAAAAAGGAAGGGTCCTAACTTAGAGAGCTCAATCTCCCCTTCAAATAACTCAAAGCATACACTTTTGGGAATCCTAGGGACAATCCTCTCTACCCACAATTATACTCATATCCTTTAGCAAGATTACTCATGTAATTGTTTATTTAATTATAAACAATTAAACCACTAATTAATAATAATTAATAAAATATAATAAAAACTATAGTGTTACATAACTAATAATAAAAAAATAAAAGAATTTGTGCTAAGATAATAATATTGTGATTGTGACTAATGTTTAGATTATTTATATTTATTTATTTATTTTATTTATTTGGTAAGTCAATTTATGGTTCATTCATATTTTTATAATTTTTATTAAAAATAATTTTGGTGGGTCAACCCAACTCAACCTAACCCACAATCTACCACAGGTTGGGTTAAATGAGTTAGGTTGAGTTGATATTTTCTACCCAATTTTAAAATGGGTCTTACTCAATCCAACTTATTTTTGGTAGGTTTAGTTAGATTAGATTGGATTGATCCATTTAACATTCCTAAATTGAGATAACTTATTCACTATTAAAATGAAGACTAAATAATTTTTTTTTTTTTCAGATCTCAAACACGCATGTCGCATTTCAATAAGTTGGTTAATTTGATTAATGCTCACTTCAAAGTTCAATTGAAGATCACCTCTAGGCCCCAACTTGGATCTTTGTTTGATCCAAGAATCGAAATTGGTTTCTAAAAGTTAAATATAGTGACACTTAGACGACTACTACTATGTCCATTTTTGCATTTTAATAATGTTTAAAATATTATCGACTTGAATGTTAAAATATTTTGCAAGTTGTACCTGCTATGCGGCTCAATCAACCTTCATTTGGCTCCTCAATGTGAAGGCAGTGGCCACCATCACATTAAAGTACACTTCAATAGTCTAATATCATCTTGTACACTTTCAAAATGTGACGAGCTTGAGTACTTTAATTAGTCTCTTTTCTCGCCCTTCAAATCATTCCTTTTCTTATAGCAAAAAAGGTCAAGAGGCAATACCATATTTAACTGTGAAATGATTGTCTTTCAAAAAGAATTCTATAAGAAAATTAGATATGAGATTAATCCTCAAGTTATATAAATGGTGATTAAGAAAAATACCGTCAATTAGAATGGCACTAAGATTTGTTTGAGATCAGAATTCATTTCTAACACAATCAAATCAATGTTGGGTCTTCTCATGTGTGTGGTTGTGGACCATATCAAAATTTCCCAACGGACAACATAAGTACAACAACCAAGAAAAAAAAATTAACTTTACTATCCTAAATAAAGTTTTGCTTATTAAAAAAATCAAGAAAAAAATGCAACAAATTAAGTATCTTACTAGATGGGAATCCATATTCCACTAAATAACGAAACTTCATTGAAAAAAAGGAACTTTATAGTTTGAAATAAATACTTTGACGTAACTTAAAGATCATGCAAACAAGAGGGGCACGCGTTTGGAGGATCACTAGGTTCAAATTCAGCCTACGGAATATTCTTAAATAGCTTATGGTATAATGAAGCCAAAGTTTTAACGACCCCGCTTACCCTTATAGAATTGGCATATAATACTATATGGTATATTGACATTAAACAAAAAAATTAAGTATTATGTTCAACCCAACAAATTTAGCTGCTCAAATTATTTATCAGACGAAGCACCCACTATATATATATATTCATAATGACCAAATCTATAAGGATGTGTTTGGATGAAATATTTTAAAATTTTTAAGAACTTAAAATTTTAATTTCAATTGCTTCAATTGAAATACTTTCATTTTAAAATTTTCTTGTTTGGATAAATAATAAAATTGCTTTATTTTCAATTTTTTTTTCTTGGATAAAGTAATCTAGAATTTGTTTCAAATTTTCAATTTTCCTTGTTTAGATAAAATAATTAAATTCTAAAGTTTTATATTTGAATAAAATAATTAAATTTCTCTCATTTATAAAATCTTTTATTCAGAATAAAATAATTAATTTTCATAATTATATATATATATATATATATATATATATATATATATATATATATATATATTCTTCTCCAATTATATTTTAAAAATATAAATTTAGAACTAAAGCATAAAAATAATATTTTCCAACAAGAAGGGAAAACTGAAACATAAATAAATGTCATCATTAATTTCATTAAAAAGCACAAAAATAAAAAATAGTCAAATGGTATTGAGATCCAAAAGTTCACATTACATCTTTATCATCCACAATCTTTATCTTGAACTCTCTAGGAAAAGGGAAGTGGCCTGTAGTGTACAGACCTTTTCTGCCATCATATGCCGGAAGCCTCATCCTGAGGTTAGACTCTATACAACCAAATAGATATGCTAAACTCAAACTCCCCAGATTGTCCTCCTGTACTTGATTCCTCCATTATTTCCTTTGAATAATTCAAAACTTCCTTAAAACTACTGAGAAGCAATCTCACATAGACATAATGTATTACATCTCATCCAGAAAGATATGAAAAAAAAAAAACTCTCAAATGATGGATGGGTTGAAGAATATTTATTCATCTTGCAAGAATGTTACCTTTTTAAAATTAACTCTAAAGTTGCAGTGTGTTCTCTATATATTTGGTTTTAACATATATTTATTAGTTTTAATAAAATATATTAATTTCATTTATATCCGTGTTTTAATGGAATTTTCTCCTAGAAATTAGTATTTAACAATTGGTTATATATGGGTGTAGCTTACATACCAACCCTGCATTAAGACATCAAGTTCAAAGTTCAAAATCTTTATATATAGCCATAACAACACTTATATAAATTATCCAAGTGATTCACTAAAAAAAAAACAAAAGACAATACAAGAGCCTAATCCACAACATTAGAATCTATCCACCCACTACTTGGCATGAGACTTTAATTAGCACTAGCTAACAGCAACATCAATCTCAACTAATTGTTACATATTTACAATATTTCACATTTAACTAAGTTGAACACCAACAAACTGCTGCCTTGAAGAGCATTAACTTCACGAGTGTAAGACCCAAAGAACCTGACCACATAACTTGAGAAACTCTCAATCCTAAAATCTAAGGTCGCACTTCGTGGCGAGGAGAATGACAAGTTGAGGGAAGATAACTTTGAAGTGCGTAAGACCTCGGATAGGATTTAAGTACTGATAGCGAAGCTGCTTTAGTATCAGAGAAACAAAAGACCGCAGCTCTGGAAGAGGACCTTAGGTTGGCGAGAGGAAAGCCACACAATCTGACTTGGATGCTGCCGCAGCCCAAGCTAGGGTAGACGCTCTTCCGCTAATCTCGACAAAGCCGAGGAATTGATTGTAAATGAACATGAACTCGATTTTGCAAAGGCCCTCGGCCAAGTTGCGGGTACTTGCTCCGAACTTGATACCAACCCCATGAGTGCCTCCAAGGAAGTTAGGGATGGAATGCTAGTCTCTTTGGATGACGTTGAGGGGGATGCTTGACTTGTATTTACACTTATCTTTAATGTAATGGAATTTCTTCAATCATTATTCGCACTATTTGCTCTCTTCTTTTCCCATTTTTAAAGTGTTAGAATCAGGAAGTGTCTATTACGATCTCGATTTCTCGCAAGGTGTTAAGATTGGAGTGACTTTTCTGAAAAGTAAGAGGACAGTAGGCAATTGCCACCCACTGAGGCAGATCGAGGGTGTGAGTCCGCTGGGACACGCTTCCCAGCCTGCCTCCGCCATCATTCCTTTTTTTTTTTTTTTCCTTTTTAGGGACATGGACAAAATTAGGTGTCATCACTGATAAAAACAAAGATATAAAGGATTACTGTATACTTTTGTATGCCCTGATACGTGTTAGACTCTTCCCTATCATCCCTCTGATGACCAAAAACTTAGATTCTTTCATAAGCAGAAACAGTAAGCTGAAAAGATGAAATATCCTCCCTGTTAAGTGCTTGCTGTGGCAACAAATATTACTTGCTTATCACGATTCATATGTCAAAATGGCTCAGCTTTCACTTTCAGTAGTGCAGCTTTAGTTGCTGCTTCTGGAGATCCAAACACATTCCAAAACCTCAATGTTTCATGTGCAGCTGCTGATGCTACTCTGCAACCATCTGGACTCTGAAGGATGTTGACATCACATTAATCAGGAATATCCTTAAACAAGACAATCTAATCAAGTTTTGTGCTCAACAAAATCCAAAAGTAAATTACCTGCAATCTGTTAAGTGCTTGCCGTGGCAACAAATATTGCTTGCTTATCGTATATAAGTACGACTCACGTGTGAAAATGGTTCATCTGTCCCTCGCGCTGCAGCTTTAATTGCTGCTTTTGGATCTCCAAACACGTTCCAGAACTTCAATCTTTCATCTGCAGCTGCTGATGCTACTGTGCAACCATCTGGACTCTGAAGGAAGTTAACATTACACTAATCAGGAAAATCTTAAAACAACAATCTAATCAGGTTTGTGCTCAACAAAATTCAAAAGTAAATTACCTGGGACATGAAAAAGAACTCTGGAAGTATGACCAGTGAGTTCGGCCATTTTGACCATTGAAGGGTATTTCCAAAGTGTTAATTGATTCTGGGTAAAACCATGAGAGCTGAGTAACTCCTTTCGTTCTTGTTCCACAGCAGGGAACATACCTCAGACCCAGTGTCAATAGAGTTCAAGCATCTACCTGTCTGGGTATTCCAAAATTTAATGCAATGATCAACACTACCTCCACCAGAAGCTAGCAAATTCTCTTGGAAAGGGCACCAAGCAAGGGCTTTTACAGCAGATGTGTGATCTTCAAGCCTGTGAAGCCACTGTGTTGCCGAATTAGAAGATGTTGTAGCTCTGTCCCAGATGAAAAGTAGATTATCATTCCCTCCGCTGGCTAAATGTGAACCTGAAGCTGACCATTTAAGCCCGCAAACTTCTTGCCCGTGCCCTCTGTAGGTTTCAACAATATGTGATCTTATTCTTACATCCTGGTTGACAATTTTACCATCCATCCCACCAGTTGTGAGTATGTGATTGTTCCATGCCAAAGACCCAACTCGCTGGCTGTGCCCACCTCTCAAAGTTCTCAACTGCAAAAACAAACAATAATAACATTAGTAAAGTAGAAATGATTAGCAAGTAATTTATAAGAGTTCTTTTTTTTTAAGATAAAGATAAACCTGTCTATTTGAAGTTGTATCCCATAGTTGCACTTCAGAGTTGTTCAAACCAACAGCAATATGCCGTCCATCAGGAGCCCACTTAACAGATGTGACTGGACCATTTTCATCATCAACTGTTACAAGTTCTGAAGTAGAACTGTTTGTTGCATCCCACAAGTACACTGAGCTTCCAAGTGCTATTGCAAGAACATTGCCGCTTCCCCAGTCCAGTAAATTGAGATAATAGTCATCCACAAGATCCGGAGCTTCGAAAGTCCTCTCAGAAGTCTGATGATAACCAACAAATAATAAATTAGCACAAAATTTTAAATAATAGCTTATCACACAAACCCAGTCAATTAAGATTTAAACAACTGAGACCCACTTTAATTTAAAAATCCCACTCAGACCTACTTATGAAAATCAGATTCTTGCTTATAAACTGAGAATAAAATTGATGGAATAGTAATCAGATCTTAGTAGTGCACCTGAGGAATGAATCTTTGGGGCTTGGCGGGTTTACTATACTGGGGAAGAGAGAATTCATGAGGGATTAAGTCAACTGGCGCAGGTGGCTTGTTCTTGAAAGCAAGAATTCGGGTCCGGTTCATGTTCAAGGATTCTGCAAGCTGCTTCATGTAAGTGTTGTCTCTAGATAGGGAGTTCACAACTGGGTTTTCCTTACCTTTATTCCCTGAGTAAGCATATAGTGAGCATAATGAAAGTCCATTGCCGACCGATTTGGTATGAATCTGTCCAACTGATGGTGTTCACATCCAAACCCAAATACAAAAGAATCTGATCAACATGAATTCTCTGAAATCGGCCTTCCCCAATACATTAATTATGCCTAACTACAATCTGCCTATCTATACACGGCTCTAGAGTGACAAGTTAGTCACTTCAAAGAACTAACTAACATAGATAGATAACTGAATAATAAAACAGATTAAAAAGAGAATAATTTTCTTACACTTTCTTTGGAACTCTTTCTTCGAATAGATTGTTTCCGAAGAGGGTAGCGTAATCGTGTTTTGATGGTTGGGGAAGAACCCAAAGATCCTGCATCCATTGTTAGGGAAAGAAAACAAACCAAACAACAAGGAAAAAAAAAGAAAACAATATGGAAAACAATGCGAACGAAAAGAAAACACAAATGACAAAACAAAACCCTGCAAACAAGGAAGTAAAAATCGCGATTTTGCTACCTATTTGAGAGTCAGATCACAAGCAGGCTCCCCTGACAGTAAAATTATGGACACGTGCGAGGCGCTCTGCGTAAGAAGGTTTTCGGGTAAAAAACTTTCTTCTTCTATTCGACAAATCGAACCCGTCTCTGGTCTCGTCTTTCCTGCAACTTCCGACGAGGCAAAAAGTAAGTTTGATTTTGTTTGATTCGTGTTTTTCTTGTTTTTTCTGTTGATTGGAGGGTTTATATTGTACTTGGTGATAACTGTGACGACGCATGGAAATAACTATTTTTGGATGTTGGGTCTGCATGCAAGATGGCCCACTCTACACCCCAATCACAGGATTTTATTATTTGCTGAATTTTTAGTAATAATCATATATTATACTATCTATATGTATAATTAGTATCTCGGCACATCACATTTTTTTCTAACATTATTCAATTATTAAAATATAAAAAATATATGGCATAAAATATCATAAAATATTTTAATTAAATTAAATTTTAATTTCTCAAACATTAAAAAAATTTAACATATATATAGTGATATTATAATATTTTTATTACCAACAAAGCAACTCATGATTAAAATATTTTTTAATGAGTTTTATATATTTTTAAAATTAAATTATCAAATACCTGTTTTGTGTTCTAATTTATTTGTACGGTAAATAAATAATTTTCATCAATTAACTTTATTTTTAAAAATTATTTTTATCTGATTTTAATATTTTATAAAAATTTCCATGCAATAAATATCATTTTCAATTTACTCAAATTTCAAATAGAAAGTGAAAGCAAAAGAAAATACACGGTAGAAAATATCATAAAATATTTTTTTAATTAAATTAAGTTTTAATTAAATACAAGGTAGATTTATTATATATATATATATATATTGTAAATTTTCACATTACCAGCAAAACATGTTTTTATATCTTTTTATAAATTTTAAAAATATTTTTAAACTAATATTTTGTGTTTGAAAATAGTATCATATAGGGTATAAGATATTTTCAATCATGATATTTTAAAATTTACACATAAAAAATAAAATGAGTGCATTTTATTAATTAAATAAAATTTCAAAATTTTAAGGATAAAGAAATTCAATTTTATTAATATTTAATATTTTATTATTGTATATTGTCGAAAAGTAACAATATTATAATACAAGAACATTTACCAATATTATTCCAAAGTTTGTGTAAAAAATAAAGAAAAATAAATATAAAAATGGAAATAAAATGTGATAGAAGTATTATTAATATAGTTTTCTAATAATTAATGAATTTTTCAAATGTTGAAAGAAATTCAAATATTAACAAAAGAAAATATAGAAAAAAATATTATACAAATTATCATTAAAAATTATCATATATTTTTTTAATCACTTATTTTTCAAACAAAAAATTCAATATATGAATTATATTGATAATTTAAATTTCTTTTATTTTAAAAAATACAACTTCAATCTCAAAATAAAGGTAATAAGTTGGTGTAGGAATAATGTGCAACCATGGAACTAATAGCTAAGTTAAGAATATATTTTTATGTAAAATAGAAATAATTAAATCCCTAACTTAGTTCCTAAATGTAATTTAGTTCTTAAATGTTACAAAATAAAAAATAAAAAAATTGTTCCTGAATATATAGTATGTTCATTAAATTAGTTTATTCGTAGTAATTCTTGTCAAATGTAATATATTACTGACATGGCACGTGTGACACATTGTCATAAACTATTTTAATATGAACAAGTACTAATTAAAAAGTAATAGTGATATGTCTTATTTAAACTCAATTAAAAAACGTCCCTAAAGGTGTAAATTATTCATCACACTGGTCCCTATGTCAAATGGTCTCTATTATCAAACTAACAAATCTTCAATTAGGTCCATTAATGTGTCAAACACTTGCAATTTAGTCTTTGAATAAAATAAAATAAAATGTTCTTAGAATTATAAATCATCCATCACGTTGGTTCCTCTGTCAACTTTTGATCATTAGGATGACATTTGACATTTTGGTTAATGATTAAGGACAATATGTGGGCATTTAAGTTGATAACATTTTATGCCCACAATTATGGGTGTTCCTATTTTGGTTTTTTTTCATTTTTCTTTATTTCTAATATGTTTCCTTTTTGTGGAAATGTTATGTTTTGATTTTTTTTTCTAATATGTTTCAATATTGTAAGTATATTTGTTTTTATATGATTTGTCTTTATTACTTTTGTTTTGCACCATGGGAGAAAATTTGAAATGAATGAAAATAGATCACCAAGTACAATGGTGGTGAGATATGTGTTTGAGAGAAAGTGCAAATAGTTTACATGAATGACTTCATTCTTATTGATTTATGTAGTTGAAGATATCACAAAATATAGTATGTGTACATGTTTGTGCATAAGGAAGGAATAGACAAAGCTTGGTATTAAGTAGAAAATGACACCAACATTGCATATATCTTGTCACAATGGTAAGGGACAAAAGTTGACAAAGAGACCAATGTGATAGATAATTTACATTTTTAGGATTTTTTTTTTAATTTCATAATATTCATAGACTAAATTACAAATGTTTAACCCATTCAAGAATGTAAATGGGAGATTAAATAAGACATATGACCATTACTTTTTAAATTCTAAATTTACTCCTTATTCATATTAAAATGGTTAAAGGTAATGTAGTACCACATTGGCACATAACATGCTACATCAACAAATTCGTTATGTATGACGAAAGATCTAACTTGATGAATACACATTTAGGGACATTTTTAATTTTATAACATTTAAAGATTAAATTGTAAGTGTTTGACATATTCAAATATTCAAATAAAAGTGACTTTTTAAGAATTTAATTAAAAATAAACTAATAATAAAAATTAAGTTTAAATAAAAAATTAATAAGTTGTATTATCTTAAGATTTATTATTAATGTTATTTATTTTTTCTTTAAGATGAAAACATATTTTTTAAGAAAAAAAATTCAGAAATGCAACTATTTTTAATAATTGAAACAAAAAGTTTTCTAGCATGAGAGAGTGAGAAACGTCTAAAAGTCCCCTTTAACTTTGGTTGAATCCTTTTGATTATCTTTCCGTCTTTTAACTTATATGCAATGAATTTTAAAGTTTAGGCTGCAACTTGGTTTCTTAATTTTTATTAATTAAATTATTTAATAATACTTTAATTTTTTCTCAAATAATTAAAGAATAATGAATAACTTAATTGCTATTAACTTAAAACAATATCTGATATAAAACTATTTATATATGTCATTGTGGTATAGAACTATTTGTTATAAAACTTCAAACCTTATAAAAAAATTTATATTCTCACAACAATTGGAGCATCAAATATAAAAAATATAATTATTTTTATAAATATAATATAAATGTATTATAATATAATGATGTTTATATTTGTTCCTTAATTTAAATATTAAAAAATATTAGATTAATTCAAATGGTTTAATCCTTTATTTAAATTAAAATGCAAAGGTAAATTATATTATATTATATATATATATATAATATAATATAATATAACATGATGTTGTCATTTAATTTAGAATAATAAATATATATTTCATTTTATAAATATTTAATATTCAACCATAAAAATCTTTCAAAATCATTAAGATATTTAAACATTAAAATAACCTACCTTTTATAATAAAAAAACTAATTATTCATTACCTAAGTTTGAGTATTGTTTTTCTCATTGTATTTTGTCATTTTATATTTATATAGAGTGAGAATTATGTTTGGTATAATTGAAATATAATTTTAAAAAAATTGATTATTTCTATATTCAAAAATCATATATATTATCACATAAATAAATAATAATTTAATTTTATATCATTGTAAAAAAATTAAATAAATTAAAATCAAGTGATATATAATTTTATAAAATACATTTTATTTTATCTACTTTTTTTATTTAAAAATAAAATAGAATCTAATTTTATTATAAAATATGAAAATAATGTAATATATTTAAAATTGTTATAGTTATAGCCTGCTATATGCAACAAGATAGTAGCTTTAAAAAAAATCATATCTGAATCTATATTTGCATGGATAGTAACAATAATCCTCGTGCACTTTCTTGTTGGATAACTAAATATTCATTTTTATACTTGTTACCCACATTTTAATTAACTGCAAAATTGATAAATACTGAAATCAAAATTTGTGGTGGCATGCCAACTAGGGTGTTCTCAACTGAAGAAACCAACAAAGCTAATTGAAGCAAAAGGAATATTAAGAGTGAGAAGCACACCTTCTCTAGAGATTTAACCAAATAGCTATCATACACAAACTTAATCTTGGGAGGTGAGATAAAAGTAGAAATGCCAAACTGATCAAAAAAGGAGGAGGGAGACTCGTTGCATATTTCAAGTGATGAGGAGACCCTAAGAACACTAATAAAGAAACGAAATAAGACAAGCATGATGAAGGCATCAAATTATTGGAGCACAAACTAGGCTAGTATTACTAATGTAAGACCTTAATTTTCATGTTGTTGTTGATGTTGTTATTATTATTATTATTATTATTGCTATTGTTGTTGTAATTATTGTTGTTGTTGTTATTGTTGTTATTGTTGTTGTTGTTGTTATTGTTGTTATTATTATTGTTATTGTTGTTGTTGTTATTATTATTATTATTATTGTTATTATTATTATTGTTATTATTATTGTTGTTATTATTATTTTTGTTGTTATTGTTGTTGTAATTATCCTAGTAAATAATTAGTTGTTATATTTTATTACCTTTTTAAATAATATTATTTTGTGAATAATTAAATATATTATATTTTTGAAAAAATAGGTATTACTTAAATATCAAGTAATATTTGAATTCAAATATAATTAACACCTTTTAGATATTAAAAAAGATATTTGTATTATCTTTATCGTTAACATATGTTTAACAAACTTTCAAATATGGTTAGAAATATTTGAATATTTAAAATTTATTTATATTTAGAAAATATTATCTTTAGATATAAGAGTTATTTAATAGCATATAAGTATTAAATATTTAAACAATTTAGTCTAGTATATTCTAACGCTACAAGAAGATAGTTAGCACAACTCCTAATATGTTAGAAACTCTTCTTCTAAACTTGTGCTGCTAAAATAAATGACAAAGGAGGAGCATCCTAAGGACATCTCAAAGTCTTTGTTTTACACATTCCAGGTGAAGGGGAGTGAGAAATCTTGTTCAAAGGTGTGGGTATGATTGTGGATAGAGAAGTTGGTCTCAGATCCTATTGGTTGCTTGTGTTTGACTGCCTTTATTAATTAACAATATTTGGTTGCTTATTTGTGGTTACTTGTCTCTATCAATTGATAAGGTGCAAGACTTTTAATTTTGTGATTGTAGATTAAAATGGGTTGTTCCTAGAACTTCAATCTATCATATTTGTCTGTCTCTCTCAATTGGTAGAATACATGACTTTTAACCTTTTGGTCGTGGGTTGAGGGTTTTCCCCTAGAACTCCAGTTGTAATATTTGGTTGTTTGGATGTCTCTAGAAGGGAGATTAAACTCCCTATACTATGATGTAATTTCTATGTTAATATGGTTGACATTAATTTATTTATTTAAGTTTTTAATATTCTTCAAGGTATACATTTTTTAATTATATTATTGTTAGTTTATCTTATAAAATTAATTCTTTTAATAAAATAATTTATATTCAAGTTAGTGTTGTATAATGATAGTTTTTTTTTTCTTTTTTTAAATTTTTGGCGGGAAGGACCATCAACCCACCCATAAATAGGGTGAGATAAAAACTTCTAGCCAGCTAACATAAGGCAGCCAATTCATCTCAACCTATTTTTGATAGGTTGTTGGCAAGGCAATCCTAAACGAGATGGGTTAGCCTGTCTTGTCATCCCTACCATAAAGGTCGCAAGTCAAATAGTGAAAGATGACGATGGGTCCAAGGGACATTGACCTAGTGAGTAACATAGTTTGAAAGGGCGCCAGAATGGTACTTACTAATCCGTGATGGGTTGAGAGATAAGGTGCCTAGCCTCCGAGAGGTGAGAATGGTCCTCATCGACCCAATGTTAAAAAGTAATCTATGATGGGTTGAGAGATAAGGTGTCTAGCCTATGAGAGGTGAGAATGGTCCTCATAGGCCAAATGTGGAAAATAGAAAACAACGATTTAATTGAACTGCATTCATGCATCATTTAGTGAGACTGGTGTGTGTAAGGAATGTAGACCGTGAATTCGAGAGGTAAGGTCACTAGACTTCTTGGGGCCTATTCAATACAAAAGAATTCCAATGACCTTGATTGATCCCATGTGTCAGATCTAATGATGCAAGTCGAGTAGTACTTGATGTGTTGCCAAAAGGATATCATAGAGGCAAAGATTATCAAGGTTTCCTCTAGCCTACTTCCTGGATTAGGGTTGGTACCACATGACATACAAAATAGTACTAGGAATACATTGTCAACATTCATGTGCATACTTGTTGTTGTCCGCTAATTGTGGTTGCTTATTGTCTATTAATTGTGTGTCTGTATTCTGCTTATTTCCTATATCTTGTAGTTAATGATATGAGTTTGTGCTACTTACATTGTGCTCTTACCATAAGCTTAAGTGAGGTACATTTTTCACTCCCTTCTATTGTGTATTGTCTGTGTTTGAACTAAATGTCATATTGCAAGTGATGTTGAGCAGGAGCGTAAGGGTTGAGTTGAGACTCTTTTCCTTTTCTTTTATTCTTACTTTTGTTTTTGGGTTACGCTCTGATAGAACATGTGACATTGGGACACATTTTTGTATTTAAGTTTGGTTTACATTTTATGACATTAGAAGTTGGCCTTTGGAGTGTCATTAGAGACGCATGTTTGCTTTCAATTACTGTATATGACCAAATTGTTTATGAATTATTTATCTGTTGATATATGTTTTTGAATTTAAATTCATTCTAAATTTATTTTATTAGTATTGTTAAGTATCGGGGTAGAGAATATCACATCTTATATCACAAGAAAAAAAAAATTTCAAATATATCAATAGTAAATTCAACAAGGTAAATAAGCTAACAGTATCACATGTGTAAAAGAAGAAACAAAGTTCCAACTCTAGCAACAACACATGCACACAGTGTGTTTGAGTATGAAGTGAAATGAACCATGAATTCAAATCCATGTTCACAAAATTCACAAATTCTCATATTAGTCAAACAATAGGCATACACCTTCTTCTTTGTGGCAAAGACCAAAAGATCACCATTCAAAAGAACAAAGCCCTTGACAATACGATCCTTCTCCACCACTCACATTGCTTTCACTCTTACTTTTAAAACCATTCTACATAAACACAATTCATATTTTGTCAAAATCCATATGGTAAACACATGCTTTCTCAATCTCACCAATCAAATGGATTGATTATTTGCATTAGTAACTTTGATTCATTTAAAAAATTTTATATCACAAGTGTAGTAATGAGAACCCTTCCTTGATTCCTTCGGCACCCTCAACATTCTTGATTTTCCATCCTCAAAATTGCATGACATAATGTATGGACTAAAATAAGGATTGCTTTTCTGAAAGTAAGGGGAACAATATGAGATGAAGTGGATGACACCGTTGTGATGTATAGGCATGTCAAATCTCAAATTCCTACAACTAGTGAAAAATATTTCTTCCCTTGCCTTCCACACACCTTCCTTGGATAGGGAATTTTTGCAATCCAAATATGAAGACCAATAAATTGAATTATCATAAAGAAAACACCATGCAATTACCATACGAGTCACATTCAAAACCAACTTTTTTTTATATCAGCATTAACACTCTTGCAAATTCTCAAGGGTAGGAATAGACAACCAAAATTTTGTAGCTAGGTTGCAAATAAAAAGTTTCACTTGTTTTTTTATCTATGGTGTGACAAAGAATCAAGCCATTGATTAAACTCAAAACTTTGACAGAGTTAGACAAAAGTCCTAGAATATCATTGGACACCTTAGATAACAGCTCCCCCCAAGTAAATGGTGTTATTCAATTTGACCATTGTGTTATAGAGTGATATCTGGTGAATGAAGAAACATGTATCATCCCTTAATGCATTTTTGTGCCTGCTATGATGTAAAATATGTTTCCTCTGAGAACTTTGGGAAAACTTGTTATTCGATCCTTGTAAATAGTTTTTGTAGATAACCAAGAGAGTATCTCAAAAAAGTTATCATGAGACAATGTCATTGTCATGAGAATTGTTTAGAAGTAAAAAGAAGAATTAATGATGAAAGAGAAAGAAGAAAAAGAAATAGGTGGTTATAATATTACTAACAAATCCTTTTTTATATAATAATTAACAAATTTTTATTTGATAAATTTTGATTAAATTATAATCTCTTATAAATCTTCGTATGATAAATTTTGATTAAAAAAATTATTTATATCTAAATTTGATTCTAAATAATTTCAGTTGTATTTATTTCAATATATAATAAAATTACGGAAAAAAATTATCTAATAAATCTAATATATATATATATATATATATATATATATATATATATATATATATATATATATATATATATATATATATATTTCACCATTTAATGATATAACAAAACATTATACCTATTTCCTTGTATCTTAAAAAATTTATTTATTTAATGTCATATCTTGAGAATAATGTTTTTATGAAAGAAAAAAAAGATTTTAAAAGAAAAGGACTACAAATTAGATATTTAATTTAAAAAAAATTTAACTTAAAAAAAAATATTTTCATTTAATAATAATAATTAAAAAATAAAAAAAAGATTTTTATATAATAAAAGACAAATAAATTTATTGACATGAAAAAATTAACAATTTTAAAATCAAATTTTTAAGATTATATATAATTATAAAAAATTAGTTTACCCACTTTTTAATAAAATCTTCAAACTTAGTTCAAAAGTTTTTTTATTTTTTTTTCGAAAAAAAAAATCTATGAATTCTGATTAGTTCAGTTTTTTATTTTCGAAAAAACTGATTCTCGTGGAAGCAAACGGCGGGAAAAGAACAACTTTTTAAACCAGTGAAACTATTCGTTTAAACTCTAAACCTTACAAACCTTGACGCTGAGCTTTTTTTTCCCTATGTTAGGGTTTATAGACTCCTTATTATCCCTTCGTTTCACACTTTTCTCTTGTTAGCGCGCGGAACCAAAATCCATCGACCCCATTGTTTGTTTCACGTACTCATCTGTAATATTTTCTTTTTCTTTTCCCCTTTTCTTTCCTTAGATTCTGCAATTGTTGTTTCTTTTAGTACTGCTTCAATTGATTTTATATGTTCAATTTTATGATATTTGGTCGTTGTAGTGCACATTGGATGAGAAGTAATTGAATAATGGCCCCTCGTGTTGTTTCTAGATTGAGTTTTTGGTGTGATGAAAGGAAAAGGCAAAAGTAAAACAGAAAAAATTAACGTGGAAAAGAGGAGAAAAAGGAAGAATTCAGGAAATGCTGGTGCTGAGACAGATATTACATTGAGTACTCAAGGTAAGATGTTTCCGATGCTCACACTTTATTATATGATGTTTTAATTTGTTGAATCAGAGCATGTAACAGTTGAATATATATTTTAATTATGAATAATATATAATATAATAAACAACGGACAAGGCTTTCCCTAGTATAGGATATAATATATAAAATAATAAATTAACATTACCGATGAAGGAATACCATTCATGATTTCATGATTAAGTAATATGAAAATATATTCAAGTTGAACATTAGACATAATATTAATAAGTTAATAACATTAAGAATTATATATAAAAAGAAGTTGAAACATGCACAATATTCAAAATGACATGTTTTATCCCTTTAAAAAACTCCTTATAATAGCATAATATTGGTTTGGTTGGTTTTCTATCAATTGATGGTCATTTTTGTCTGTCATATAGAGTGAACACTGGATTTGTTCATCAATTTTTCAATTGAATTGGTCAGTCTGGTTTGGCTATAATCATTTGTTTTCCTAGTATGTTACATATCCTGTTTCAATGGGTATTAGAATGGTTGATGGAGAGAAGATAAAGGAGAAACAAGAAGCCAATTGAAATTGGAAGAATATAAAGATAAAAATCTAGTTGGAAGACAAAAGCCAAAGCATGGAGTTGATTTAGAAAAGCAAAGTGGTGCATTGTATGAACTAGATATATTGCTGTCGATAAGCTTAGAAGTGGATATTTCTTTTATAATGTTTTGGTAAAATAAGTTGTACTGAGGATATTGATCTTAAATTTTTCTCCCATTTTATCAGATCGAACAGTGAATGATCATCCTTTTGAAGCTAAAGGGATCCAAGACTTTAAGGAGCATGGAGTTGCTGATATTGGGGCAGAGGAGCTCCCCCAAGTGCTCTGGTCTTACCACACAACCCCCAACTACTCCACAAATGAGACACCTTTCCGTTTGACTTTCAGCATAGAAGTTGTCATCCTCGTCGAGATTGGAGAGTCATCCCCCAAGACTGCCTTGATCCAGTCGACCGAGAACGAGGACGAACTAAGAGTAAACCTGGACCTATTGTAGGAAGCTCGTGACATTGTGCAAGTAAAGGAGTACGCGATGAAGGCTAGAGCGGCTAGATGCCAAGCGCGAAGACTAGCCCCTCAACGATTCAAGCCTAGCGACTTGGTCCCAAGGAAAGTAACGCGGACTGTCAATAGCAACAAGCTTACCCCTATATAGGAAGGCTCGTTTAGAATAGCTGAAGAGGTCAGTCGAGGAGCCTACTGCCTAGAGCAACTCGATGGTAAGAAAATCCCTTGGACATGGAACACAATGAATCTTCGGTTGTACTATAACTAAGCCCAAGTATATCCCAAATGTATCAAAATTTTGATTTTTACTAATCCAATACAATGAGAATTCGTTTACAGATATAATAGCAAAAGACCTGAGGAGTCGGCCCATAGGGTCCCTCCCAGGCACGAAGAAAAAGACCTAAGAAGTCGGCCCACGGGGTCCCTCCCCGAGGCACGAAGACAAAGACCTGAGGAGTCGGCCCAAAGCATATGCAGTTTTTTTTTTAATTGTAAAGAATTTTAAGCCTTAGTATATATGTACTTGCTTTGTACAATTAAATTTTTTACATAAAAATAAGATATATACTTTGGATATTATTCAATTTTATTATAAAGTTTTATATATTTTTAACATTATATATTATTAAACAAAACTTATATTTCTTCTATGTTTGTAGTGTTATTTTATCAAATATGAATAATAATTTAATAATAAAAAAATATATAAAAGTTTTTTTTTACTAGCATATAAAACTTCATCAAATTCTTTTATAATAAAACCACCTATCATAAAAATATTAAAATATAGTCTCATATTTGAGACTACGAACTCAAATTTAATTATATATATAGATATATAGATAATAAATATATAAGTGACCATCTCAACCAATATCTTAGCTGTTATTCACATTTAACATGCATGTCTTGTGTATGCTCTTACTTCTAAGTCACTTATTTTTATTTTTATGTAGTTAAATATGTGTTTTAAAAATTAAAATATTATTATTAAACATTACCAAAAATAAATAATAGCCAATTTTAGATATTAATAATTCAAAAATAATTTTAATATTAATATTTAATAATTCATAAATACTTTTAATTATTTAATAATTCACAAATACAAATATTAATATTTTTATGTCAACATTAATATAGAGAAAACAAGAAGAAGAAAGAGCCTGAGGAGAGAGATAAAACAATATGAGAGAAAGAGAGAAGAGAGAAGAGGGTGAGAAAGTAAGAATGAAGAATTTTAATTTCCTACTTTTTTGTGGAATTTGAAATTCTAGACTTTTAAGTAATCAAAGTCCTTTCACAAATTATTAGCATTTCAATTTCTTTCTAAATTGTCCATTCAAACAACATATTTCACCACAAAATATTTTAAATTCAATAAAAAAATAAACTACTTTCTTAAAATTCTTCATCCACACATAAGTAGGGAAGAGATTTTCCCGTCCTTTCTTTTTTATCTTCCCCCTCCCCCCTCCCCCCCTCCCTTTTTCTTTTGTGAAATTTGTAGAGGTCATCCAAAGGAAACATCGTTTAGAGGATCCAAGGACCATCGAAAGGATTTGTCTTCCAAATGACCCAAGGGCTGTCTAAAGGACTCATTGCTCAAATGACTCAAGGGTCATCCAAAGGACCCATAGTCTAAAGGACCCAGGAATCGTCCAAAAGGACTTGTCATCCAAAGGGTTGTTGTCCAAAGAACTTTAGACACATCCAAAGACCCTAGTGCATCCATAGACAAGCCACAACTTCAATAACAAAGGGAAAGGAAAACTAAAGAAACTATACAAGTTCCTACAAGCTACTAAGGAAGCTAATTCCTCCTTAAGCCTCTTCAAACTCTCTTTAAACATGAGTACTTGAAGGGCTTTGGTCTCCGTATTCTCAGTATCCTTTCAATGCTCTTCATGCTTTCTCAGATTTACATCAAACTCTCTTTCTTGAAGAGAATTTGTCCTCAAATTTAGAACTAGAGTGCCTACAAAAGTGAAAGACAAGGATAAACCATATATCACGAGTAACGAAATGAAAACTTACCCATAAGAAGACTAGCCACATGTTTCGCCTTAAATCAAAGATATGAATGAAGATTCCACCAATAACCCTACGAATGTACCTAAGAACAAGGTAATTAAGCCACATATTATGCATAGTATGCTTTAATGAAAAATCATACAAATAATGATGCAATGGACTCCTACTATTAGGATCATCCATAACTGTCATCCATTGACCAAGATGCGCTCTCTGAATGACAACTTGAGACCTTGTTGTTCAATGTATGCCTTGACATAATGATTTATATATAGAATTATTAGGCTTTTCAATCAAACAATGCTCCACTTCACTATGGACGCTACTTCAACCATTTAGAATACATGTAGCCATATGGAACTTTTACTCTTGGCCATAGAGGGATCTGTCATGCCTATCCACATGCAAATGAGGTTCATTAGTTAATTTAGCATACTAAAAGTCACCATGACATTATTGTGAGAGCATAAACAAAACACAATAACCTCAAAGTGGAACAAAAAAAGTTTCATATAGAGCGCATCATTAGTTAATTTAGCATACTAAAAGTCACCATGACATTATTGTGAGAGCATAAACAAAACACAATAACCTCAAAGTGGAACAAAAAAACAAAAAAAGACCAACCGAACTAGAGGGGTCCAATGAGGTGTGTCCGCAACTATATTTGGTTCCTCTACTGTTAGCAATCCACACGTCAAAGCCATTATCAGCTAAAATCAAGGGCAGATCTTGCTTTGGACGATTCAGAAGCCATGTTATACCATCCTATGATTTCACCAAAATTACTCAAAAACACATCCTCTACTTGTAGTGTATTATATATATGTTCTGGGAAAGAAAAGGGTAAGAACACTACTAAAAAATTTAAAATTTGCTACCAAATAATTTTGTGGCTAATTTTATGGTAGCAAATTTTAAAATCAATAGTTATTTCGTAGCTAATTTCTAATAAAAATAATTAGTTACAAAATTACTATAATATTAATAGTAGCATGAAATAAGTAGCAAATTAATTAAGAAAATAATCTTAGTTAATTTTTAGTAAATTTTTAAAATTTATAGTTATTTTCTAGCTAATTTGTAGTAATAAGAAGTATAAATGAATATAACTTAAATTTAGCTAGAAAAAATAATATTCTAGTTAATTAATAGTTAATTAGCTAGGATTTAACTACTAATTTAAATGGTAGCTAAAGTCAATAATAAAATCAAAAAAATCTTATAGTGGAAAATTGGTCATACTAGTTGAAACTTAGAAAAAAAAAGTGTAGATATAATATACAATGTAATATATATGATAAAGAGATATTTTCCGAATTTGAAACGAGAAATGGGTGCATGCATTATATTATTATAATAATAGCGTTGCTCAACTTACCACTAGAACTCCATGTTGTATGATCACTGGCTGCTTCCTAGACCCATTGCCACCACCTTTACCTCGACCTTCTGGGATCCTTTGTAGGCTCAGAATGTACCCATCATTGGTAGTAACCTGAAAAATATTTCAACATAACATGTGACTCTAAAGGATGGGAAAACAAGTTAGTTTGATTCTATTTTTTTGCTTAACAAGCTACTAAATTAAAACTATATAGAGGATTTCTTGGCATAAAAGTATGAGGCTTTTCCACGTTGTGGGGGCCCACTAGTGACTGTTGGGATCTTCTTTCATGCCGGCAAGCAAAATGGGAATGGGAATGGGAAAAGAAATTCAGTCAATTCAACAAATTGATGTCCTGATTTCTTATACATGTCCGTGTAACAATGATTTTTTTTAATATAAGAACGTAGTTATTTGCTCTGATGTCAAATTGAAGTTAAGCAACATTGTTTAACTTAAGAACTCAATTAAGCAATTTATTTTGGAAGAAATTGAATTATAAAAATTTCAAGTTATATTTTACTTACTAGTATTTTAGCTAGTTTAATGTACATGATAAATATTTATTTTTATATAATTAAAATTTAGAAAATAAATATTTTAATATATAAATTATTATATGATAATAATAATTAAAGTTCATAATCTATAAATACTTTTGAAAATATAAATTGTATTTTAGATTTATAGTTAATAATTTATATTGTGATACAAGATTATTTTTAATTAGTTACAATTTCTTTCAAAAATATTAAAATTCAATTTAAAATAAAGTTGGAAATAATAGGTCGAAAGAGATAAGCAATAAAGATACTAAGTCAACGATTACAAAAGTACCATCATGTTTTCATTCCCACGGGTTCCTTAGGAACCAATATAAAAGAGTCTAATGTTAAGGCTCATTTCTACACTAGTAAAGAGAAAAGAAGAAAACTATGAGATGATTCAAAAAAAGAAAAAATGTGCTAGCGGTTAAATCAAATTAATTTTAAAATTAAAATAAAAATATATTTGAAAAGAATAAAAAATTAAAATGCTAAAAATATAGGATAAGGATAAGACAAATGACTCAATGAAAATGTGAATAACTCTTGAAATCATTTTCAATAAAGAATGTTTCATAAAAATGTTCTTGTCGAAGAATAGCTCTCAAAAATGCTTTCATACATGTAAAGAATTTAGTTTAAAGAATATAAGTAGATGTCTATATAAAAAATATTTATTATTTGTAGTTTTATATAAGAATTAATTCATTATATTAATGTTGGAGATATTATAGATATCTGATAAGATATGATAGGTAACTCATTAAGAGGTTACAAATATATAAATATCTCATTAGGAGATCATTATTATGGTAGTTTATCTATAATGATTATCTTTATTTTTCTGTTATTCATATTATCTTTAAGTAGTCTTTACCTTATAAAAGGGAGATTAGAAATTGTATTATTCAATTTAATCAATATAAAGTTTCTTTTACTTTCAATCTGGAATCAGAGCTTCAAATCTTGGGAGCTCTGTCTTTGCTGTCGTTTCTGCTACCT
>JAENHJ010000336.1:0-37040 GCA_025330945.1 Mucuna pruriens | reverse complement strand
TGCTCAGCATTTGCAATAGCGGATTTTAATACTTTCTCGATAATTGGAAAGCAGCTCTTGGTGTAAGTTCAAGATTGATACTGCCTCACCTGCTTGCTTTGCCTCGAATCAGGTCCATTACTAGACGTGCTTTACGAGGAGCAATACGGACTGTTCTTGCAACAGCTTTGGCTTGCATTTAAAGCCTCACTCTCTTAGCGTCTTGTTTTTTGTCATCACTAGCATGACCTTTGTACGTACGAGTTGGAGCGAATTCACCCAACTTGTGCCCTACCATATCTTCGAGATGAATACAGGCACGTGTTTACGTCCGTCATAACTGCGATTGTTAGACCAATAAACTGTGGGAAAATAGTAGAACGACGAGACCAAGTTTTTTGCTGACTTGTTTTCTTGTCTGTTTCATTTAATTTCTCGATTTTAGTCATCAAGTGTCCATCGACAAATGGTCCTTTTTTTAAGCTGCGAGCCATTTGGAACCTCCTTCGTGATTGCACTACGGTCGAAAAAGAACCGTAGACAACCCCGTTATTTATTTTTACGACGACGTACGATAAATTTATCGGATTTGTTCTTTTCTTGAGTCTTGAATCAAGAGTTGGTTTGCCCCATGGAGACATTGGTGATTTACGTCCGATTGGCGCACGTCCTTCACCACCACCGTGTGGGTGATCGTTAGGGTTCATTACAGAACCACGAACTGTAGGACGGATGCCTTTCCAGCGAGAACGTCCAGCTTTACCAATGTTGATAAGTTCGTGCTGTTCGTTACCTGCTTGACCGATAGAAGCACGGCAAGCAGAAAGGATCATGCGAACTTCACCAGAGTTAAGACGTACAAGAACGTATTTACCTTCTTTACCAGAACCTGAGCAGATGTACCAGCTGAACGTACAAGCTGTCCGCCTTTACCAGGTTTTAATTCAATGTTATGCACAACTTCGTACCAACAGGGATGTTGATAAGTGGAAGTGCATTACCTACTTTTGTGTCAGCTTCAGGACCTGACATGATTTCAGTACCTACTTGAATTCCTTTAGGAGCAAAAATGTAACGTTTTCTCCGTCTGCATAGTTGATTAGAGCGATGTTAGCTGAACGGTTTGGATCGTATTCAACTGTAGCAACGCGTCCAGGTATACCATCTTTATCGCGTTTGAAGTCGATAACACGGTATTGGCGTTTATGTCCGCCACCTTGGTGACGTACAGTCAATTTACCTTGGTTGTTACGTCCGCCTTTTTTGTGAAGGGAGCAAAGCAAGGATTTTTCCGGCTTGTCAGTCGTGATTTCAGCAAAATCTGAAGTTGTCGTGCCACGACGTCCATTAGAGGTCGGTTTATACTTTTTAATCGCCATTTTGAATTTCCTCCTTCTTTTTACAGATAATTAAGCTTCAAAAATTTCCGATTTCTTTGCTGTCTGCAGTAAGTTTTACGATCGCTTTTCTGCGACGGCTAGTCATACCAGTGTAGCGTCCAACACGTTTTGATTTGCCTTTGTAGTTCATGATGTTGACTTTGTCAACTTTCACTCAAAGATGCTTTCAACCGCGTCTTTCACTTCTGTTTTGTTAGCTCTTACATCAACTTCAAAAGTATATTTCTTTTCAGTCATTAAATCAGCAGAACGTTCAGTAATGACAGGGCGCTTTAGAACATCACGAGGATCTTTCATTATGCAAGCACCTCCTCTTTTTTCAACCGCTGCTTTTGTAATCAGAAGCTTCTCGTGGTTGACAACGTCTAAAACGTTGATTCCGTTAGCTTCAACAACAGTAACTCCAGGAATGTTACGAGCAGATAAAGCTACTGCTTCGTTTGCATCCGCAGTTACGATTAAAGCTTTTTTCTCAACAGATAATCCTTTAAGGATAGCTGCCATTTCTTTGTTTTTAGCCGTATCAAGAGTAAGATCTTCAAGAACGATGATGTTGTTGTCGTTCACTTTAGAAGACAATACTGATTTGATTGCCAAGCGGCGAACTTTTAGGGTAATTTATAAGAATAGCTGCGTGGTGTTGGGCCGAATACGACACCACCTCCGCGCCATGCGGTGAACGGATTGAACCCTTGACGGGCGTCAGTACCTTTGACGCCATGGTTTTTGACCTCCGCCGCGTACTTCAGAACGATTTTTTACTTTGTGAGTTCCTTTGACGTAAGGAAGCTCTTTGCATAGAATAGCGTCGAATACAACACTCTCATTTGGTTCGATACCAAATACAGAAGCGTTTAATTCGATGTCACCAGCAGTAGAACCGTTTTGGTTGTATAATGCTACTTTTGGCATAATCAATTTCCTCCTTTCCTAAGAGAATTATTTAGATTTAACAGCACTTTTAACAGTGATTAAAGATTTCTTCGCACCAGGTACGTTACCTTTGATCAAAAGAAGATTACGTTCTGCATCAACTTTTACGATTTCAAGGTTTTGAACAGTGATTTGCTCCCGCCCATACGTCCAGGTAATAATTTACCTTTGAATACACGGTTAGGATCTACAGGTCCCATTGAACCAGGACGACGGTGGTAGTGTGAACCGTGAGACATAGGTCCGCGAGATTGTCCGTGGCGCTTGATTGCACCTTGAAAACTTTTACCTTAGATACTCCTGTTACATCTACGATTTCTCCAGCAGAGAAAATTTCAACCTTGACTTCCTGACCAACTTCATACGCATCCATTTCCACTCCGCGTAATTCTTTAACGAAGCGCTTAGGAGCAAGTTTCGCTTTTGCAACGTGCCCCTTTTCAGGTTTGTTAGAAAAGCTTTTTCACGCTTGTCGTCAAAACCAAGTTGGATTGCTTGCAACCGTCGTTTTCAGCTGTTTTTGAAGAACAACGTTTGGAGCAGCCTGATAACAGCGCTACCGGAATAAGATCACCATTCTCAGCGAATACTTGGTGTCATACCAATTTTTTCTTCCTAAGATTCCTTTGGTCATTCGTCACACCTCTATTAAGATCATTCTATTTTAGAATTAAAGTTTAATTTCGATATCGACACCAGATGGTAAGTCTAATCGCATAAGAGCATCAACAGTTTAGGTAAGGTCTGCCAATGTCGATTAAACGTTTGTGTACGCATTTCAAATTGCCTAATGAGAATCTGTATTTGTGCACCGTACGAAGGATTGTGTAAACTGATTTTTCAGTTGCAACGGGAATCGGACCAGATACGCTGGCACCAGAACGTTTTGCTGTTTCAACAATCTTCTGCAGATTGACTGCTGGATTCTAAGGACTATATGCTTTTCAAACGAATACGAATTTTTGTTTTGCCATTATTTTCCTCCGCCTACATCATTGTTAGACAGTTCTCCGTGAGAAAAACCTGAACACTACAATGGCAAAGCGGGCTGGGTGTGTCAGCAACCTCTCACTTCATCGTGAAAGTCAAAGACCAAATATACACCATTATACAGAAAATAGGCATGTTAAAGACTTATTTAAAATTAAGATTGCTATTACAGGTTTTTCTTGTTATCAAGATCTGTCATGGTGCATGTCGACTAATGTGTCGGCATCAACAGTGGGTGAGCCAGTTCTAAATACCGAAACCAGCGCTTTCGGGTGCCTCAAGCACTTGATAATACTGTTTCGATATTTCAGCAGGAACAATTAAGTCATGTTTCCTGAAAATGAAAAACACGGTACTTTCTTTAATAGCTGAACTGATGTAAAAAGCATTAAACCGGTACAACTCATCAGTTAAATGTTTTTTACTGAAGCGCAATCCATTTAGGAAACTGCATGTTCCGCACTCCATACCTTGTGGCATTTGAATTAGTGCCAGAGATTGATCAGATGACGACGAGGAACTTCCTCCCCAAGTGGCTCGAGACACAAAAACTGATAGATAAGGTGTTGATATCCTGCTTCCAAGTGTATACCACGAAACGTGAGGAAAGATAGCTGTTGGCTTTTTTTGATTCAGAAATTTCACGAATATGTTGATAAGCAGTTGATTCTTCATCGAGGCGCTGGGCCAACCTGGGATTCCATAATACGCGTAAAATAAATCAGGACACTGCTGCAAAACATAGCGCTAGTAGTATTGACCCCTGAAGAAATGACCGGCTAGGTAAAGCGGATTTTGGAAAATGAGCCAAAAGCCATTGAGTGACTGGATTGTATCTTAATGAAGTGATTTATTGTCAGCAGAGTGATGCGAAATCTGCTTAGAATAAGAAAGCTCTGATCCTCTCTGATCCCAATGAACTATCATTGCAAAAGTCACTGTTCCAGCTCTTTTGATAAATGTCTAAATATATCTGATTTGCGGCGTTCCTGGCCCGCCGCGTAAAAAGGAGCAATGGATTTTCACGTCAACTCCATTAATCATCAGCATTTGCTTTGTATTTCAATGCTTAGTTCTTTTCATGATTATGACGGATTTCTTTCAGGAACTGACAAATATTAACCCCTGAATATGATAGATCCTATTATACAAGAAAAAGATATAACAAAACGAGAATCTAAAGAAAATTTGCTTTTGAAAAATCATACTATTACTCAGTGATTGTAGAAACAACGCCTGAACCAACAGTATCAAGTCCGGGCCTTTCTATCAGAATAGAGAAACGAGTTCCTTCTGAGAAGCATTGTAGAAATAAGTCTAAATGCTCATTTCCCAGTACATTCCAGGAAGAGCAACCATTTCTTTTGCCTCTGAAGATGCATAGATACCCAGTTTGCCAGTTGTGGCCGGAAGTAGAACTGAGGATGCAGTAGAGAAGATGTCGGGAGTAAGGATGTCCACCCTTCTTTGGGAGAAAGAACGTAAACTTCAGAAGCCAGAATTTGCTGTGGAGATTAAAATTTGGTTTAGCAAGCATTGACCACGCTGATTTCTTCACGAGATACACCGCGAAGAAGGGCACCAATATTGTCACCAGCTTCTCAGCGTAATCAAGAAGCATGGAAGATTTCAACACCTGCAACAGTTAAGTTTTCTTGTTCTCTTGAAAGACTGATAAGATTTCAATCTCTGTCACCGACTTTAACTTGTCCAAGGCTTCCCATACGGCCAGTAGCAACTGTACCATTTGACCAGCATTGGAGAAGTCATTGGTCCTCAACTGGCAGCATCATGGCAATGGTTTTTTCATGCGCGTCTTGAGTTGGGATGTACCTATCAACCGCATCCATAAGTTCTGGAAGATTTGCGCTTCCACCAGCGTCTCCCTTCAAGAGCTTTAAAGAGCAGAACCTTTTGTAACAACTGGTACATCATCGTTGCAGTCGTATCGCTAAGCAACGCGAACCGTATTTCAACTAGTTCAAGCAAAGTTCACCTGTGTTTGTTTGTTTGGAAAAGAAACATGTAAGGGTACCAACGTTTTAGTAGTTGATGTGTCGGCCGAGTTTGTGGGCATTTGGGGCACAGCAGCAGCAGATATTACTCATGTTGATAGCCCATCCACATTTGCGCAGCACCAGTGATCATGTTTTTAACATAGTCGCGTGTCCTGGGTAGCCAATGTATAGGTAGACGAGTTTCAGTTTGTACTCAACGTGTGCAGTAGAGATTGTGAGCACCATTCGCGTTTCTGGAGTGACCCATCAATTTGATCTGTAATGCCATAGCTGTACCTTTACCAGATTTCTTATGAAGTACTCATAGGATAGCAGCAGTTAAAGTTGTTTACTTCATGGTCAATGTGTCCAATTGTACCAATATTGGCATAGATTTGGAACGGCCGAATTTTTCTTTTTAGCTGCCATTCTAAATCCTCCTAAGAGCTTTTAATTAGTAATATAGAGGATAGGAAGTGAAAGAAAGCTGTTTCCTCATCTTACACAATAGTAGTTATGCACTTGAGTTAAGGCAAAACTGACTATTCGCCTTTATTTTTGATAATCAGTGACGCTCTTTTCGCGCACTTCTTCGGTGTGATCCGCGCATAGGTGAACGTACCGCTAGACCTTGCGTATTAGAAACGAAGTGCAGTAGCGTAACCGAACATTTCAGCAAGAGGAACCATCGCACGCACAACTTGAGCGTTACCGCGAAGCCCATACCTTCTACGCGTCCGGCGACGTGAAGTGATAACATCACCCATGATGTCTCCTATGTATTCTTCAGAATAACAACTTCAACTTTCATGATTGGTTCAATAAGAACTGTTACATTTGCTGACTGCATTTTTCAATGCCATAGAAGCAGCGACTTTTAAATGCCATTTCTTTTGAGTCAACATCATGGTAAGATCCATCAAAAAGCCAGCTTTTATGTCGATTACGGGAAGCCTGCTAGTACACCATTTTCAAGAGAGTCTTCCAGACCTGCTTTGAACAGCTGGGATGTATTCACGAGGAACAACCCCACCGACGATCATGTTTTTAAATTCAAAGCCAGCGCCTTCTGTTCGGTCTAAATTGATCCAAACGTGACCGAACTGACCGCGTCCGCCCATTTGACTGACCACTTTCAACTTTTGCACCGGTATGCACCAACATTGGGAGCAATTCTACTTTAACTCTTTGAACTCACGCTTCATACGATCAATGATATCAAGGTGAAGTTCACCCATACCAGAGATGATTGTTTGACCTGTTTCAGGGTTAGTTTGTGTACGGAATGTAGGATCTTTCAGCAAAGTTTTCCTGCTAAAGCGATACCCATTTTATCTTGGTCAGCTTTTTGATTTAGGCTCAATAGCAACGTCGATAATGGTTTGGGAATTCCATTTGATTCAAGGATTACAAGATCCTTTCATCACATAGATCTCCAGTAGAAGTATTTTAGATCACAGCAGCCAGATGTCCCAGCGTACAACAGTAGAGATCTTTTCTTCACGGCTGTTAGCGTGCATTTGAATACGTCCCAACACGCTCACGTTTGCCTTTAGTAGAGTTTTTCACGTATGAACCAGAATCAAGTGTTCCAGAATATACGCGGAAGAACGTCAACTTACCAACGTACATAAGGGTCAGTCATAACTTTAAATGCTAATGCAGAGAACGGCTCTTCGTCAGAAGAATGACGTCAATCTCTTTCATTTTGTATCCAGGACGTACACCTTTGATTGCAGCAACGTCGGTTGGTGCAGGAAGGCAAAGAACAGCATCAAGTACTAGTTGAACACCTTTGTTTTGAAAGCAGAACCAACAAGAACAGGGTAGAATTCAACATTTAATGTACCTTTTTACGAATTCCTGCTTTTAATAGTTCAATTGTGATTTCTTCACCCTCAAATTACTTATCCATAAGCTCTTCATCAAGCCTCACATACAGCTTCAATAAGGCTGCTGCGAAGCTCTTCAGCTTGCTCTTTGTACTCTTCAGGGATTTCTTTTGCATCAGAACGAGTTCTGAGAATCATCTTCGTAGAAATACGCAACGTTTCTACAAGGTCAATGATACCTTCGAAGTTATCTTCAGCGCCGATCGGCAATTGAATTGCATGAGCGTTTGCTTGAAGACGGTCTCTTAAAGTTCCTACAGAGTAAAGGAAGTCTGCACCGATTTTGTCCATTTTGTTAACAAAAACGATACGCGGTACTCCATAAGTTGTTGCCTGACGCCAAACAGTTTCTGTTTGAGGCTCAACGCCTGATTGCGCGTCAAGTACAGCAACAGCACCATCAAGTACACAAGAGAACGTTCAACTTCAACCCGTGAAGTCTACGTGTCCTGGGATCGATGATGTTTACACGGTATCCTTTTCCACTGTGCAGTCGTCGCAGCGAAGTGATTGTGATACCACGTTTTGTTCCTGCTCCATCCAGTCCATTTTGAAGCCTCCTTCATGAGTTTCACCAATTTTGTGGATACGACCAGTATAGAACAAGATACGTTCTGTAGTTGTCGTTTTTACCGGTGCATCGATGCCATGATACCGATATTACGAGTTTTTTTCTTAAGAGAGAACTCTCTTGCCATTGGGTAATTTCTCCTTCCTTATTAGGAAATTGTGTTTTTGTTAATCTATAAAATCCTACCAGCGATAGTGAGCAAATGCTTTGTTTGCTTCAGCCATCTTGGAGTGTCTTATGTTCTTAACAGCAGCACCAGTGTTGTTAGCTGCGTCAAGAATTTCGTTAGCTAAACGCTCTTCCATCGTTTTTCTCCGCGAAGACGAGCGTAGTTAACTAACCAGCGAAGTCCAAGAGTCGCAAAATGTATGTTCAGGACGAACTTCTACAGGAACTTTAAGTAGTTCGCACCACCTACACACGGCGTGCTTTTTATCGCACAGGCATGATGTTTTTCAATGCTTGTTCGAAAACCTCCATTGCATCATTGCCAGTACGTTCTTTAATGATATCGAATGACTTATAGGATTGTTTGAGACTTTACCTTTTTACCATCGATCATCATTTTGTTGATTAAACGAGATACAAGCTTAGAGTTGTAAATCGGATCAGGTAAAACATTTTGCTACAGGACCTTTACGTGGCATCTGAACATCCTCCTTTCATCAATTTTAATATTTTCGTATATTATTTTGCTTTAGGTTTTTCATTGCCGTATTTAGAACGGCCTTTGCACGGTTTTCAACCCAGCAGTATCAAGCGCGCCACGAACGATGTGGCAACGTACCCCGGTAAGTCTTTTACACGTCCGCCGCGGATCGACAACACTGTGCTCTTGTAGGTTGTGACCGATACCAGGAATGTAAGGTAACCCGATTCCGTTAAACGAACATTTAGCATATTTACGAAGTGCTGAGTTCAGTTTTTTTTGTCATTGTACCGACACGAGTACATACCCGCGTTTTTGTGGAGAAGATACGTTAGTGTGCTCTTTTTAAAGCTGTTGTATCCTTTGTTAAGTGCAGGGAGACTTTGAGTTTTCTACTTACTCACGTCCTTTGCGAATTAGCTGATTAATTGTAGGCATGAATTTTCCTCCCTTCATTACGTTTTATAACCCACATACCCAGGTGGTTCATCAAAAGGCAAAAAAACAATGTCTTTACACAAGATGGAATCTTACGCAAAACAAAAGTACGTTATAAAATAATGGCAACAGCGGCTGCTCCATTTCAATTCCGCAGGCTGCCGAGCTTTTCATGGATTCAACCATTGAGACAGAGATACCTTGATCTTCAGCAAGTGAAACAACACCTTGAAGATATCGGATCCGTCTTTTGCAACGACTACTTCAACACTGAACCTCGCTTTAGAGCTTTCACTGTTTGCTTCGTACCAATAATAATTGATTTGGCCTGTGATACTTTATCATAAGACATAAACATATCCTCCAAAGTAACAGGTTTATTTCGAGCACCTTGGTTATATTATCATTCTAGGAGACGAATGTCAACAAGGTATGACATTTTTTAGTTTCAGTCCCTTCTCAGAGAGTAACTTTCATAAATATATCTGCTGAAAGACTGTTTTTGCAGTCTTTCAGCAGTTAAACTCAGTTATTCAACCGGGACCATATCGTCAGTCGGCTGAACATTTGATACTGGTTTTACTTTTCGGTATTTCATCATTCCTGTACCGAAAGCTGGAACAAGCTTACCGATGATAACATTCTCTTTCAAGCCGAGAAGCTCGTCACGCTTACCTTTGATCGCTGCATCTGTAAGGAACGCGTTGTTGTTTCCTGGAAGGAAGCAGCAGATAAGAAATGAATCAGTTTCGAGTGAAGCTTTTTGTAATACCGAGTAAGACAGGACGGCCTGTAGCAGGTCGGTTGCCTTTAAGTTAATACCTTTTTTGTTTGCTTCCAGTAAATTGCGAATATCAAGCAATGTGCCTGGAAGAACATCAGTATCACCGGCATCAATTACGCGTACTTTGCGAAGCATCTGGCGAACCATTACTTCTACGTGTTTATCACCGATTTCCAACACCTGCGTATACGGTAAACCTTTTGAACCTCATGGGAGAAGATACTCTTGAACAGTCGTCAGGTCAGTCACTTTAAAGTTCTTCGGATCGATTGAACCTTCTGTCAGCACTTCTTGACCGCGGGTAATTTTATCACCCTCCGTCACTTTCAGGCGGAGTTGTAAGGTGCCGTATAAGAACATGTCTCCACTGCGCCTTGAACCACAATTTCCTTGCTTATCACGAACTTCATTGATCTCAACGACTGTACCATTGTCAGATTTCAGTAATTGTTGCCTGACCTTTCAGTTACGCGCTTCGAAAAGCTCTTGGATACGCGGAAGACCCTGTGTGATATCGTCTCCGGCAACCCGCCTGTATGGAATGTACGCATTGTTAACTGTGTACCAGGCTCACCGATTGATTGAGCGGCGATAGTTCCGACAGCTTCACCGACTTCAACATCGGAGTTCAGGTTGCAAGATTTCGGCCATAGCATCGTTTACATACACCATGAGGCGTATTACATGAAGGCAGAACGGATCCACACTTCTTCAATGCCGGCTTCGACAATCTCCAGCTTTATCTTCATCAATCAGTTCGTTTTCATTCACAAGCACTTCACCTGTTTCAGGGTGCTTCATTGTTTTTGGCAAAACGTCCGATTGCTGCGTTTCTTCTAAGCGCTCAATTGTTGATTTCAGTTCCTTCTTTAAGAGGCTTAGCAAGAATGCCTCGGTCAGTTCCGCAATCAGTTTCACGAACGATGACATCCTGCGCAACGTCAACAAGACGGCGTAAGGTAAACCTGAGTCAGCAGTTTTCAGAGCGGTATCGGCAAGACCTTTACGCGCACCGTGTGTGGAGATAAAGTACCCCAATACTGTCAGACCTTCACGGAAACTTGATTTGATCGGCAACTCAATGATACGTCCAGCCAGGTTGGCCATCAGGCCCGCGCATTCCGGCAAGCTGCGTAAAGTTAGATGCGTTACCACGGGCACCAGAGTCACCATCATGTAGATCGGGTTGAGTTCATCAAGTGATTTCATCAGTTTGCCTTGGATAACGTCTTTGCAGAACTCCAGATAGAGATGACTCTCTCACGTCCTTTCTTCAGTGATAAGACCGCGGCGGAACTGTTTCATAACGTTGTCAACTTTGCTTTGCGCTTCCTCAAGAATTTCTTGTTTATCATCGAGAACGACGATATCAGAAACCCCAACTGTAATACCAGCTTTAGTTGAATATTTGAAACCTAGGTTTTTCATGCGGTCAAGCATTTTAGACGTTTCCATGATACGGAATCGTTTAAAGATTTCCATGATGATTTTACCCAGAATGCCTTTTTTAAACGGTGTGTTGATTGGCTGCTCAGCGATAACAGCTTTAACGTCAGCACCTTTTTTCTAAGAAGAAACGGTCAGGTGTTTTCTCTTCAATGTTGCTCTTCGTTGGTTCATTCATGTAAGGGAATGATTCGGAAGAATTTCATTGAAGACAAGCTTACCGACAGTTGTAATTAACAATTTTGAGCGCTGTTCTTCGGTAAATGTCACATTCTTAAGTGAGTTCGCTGCAACAGCCACCTCGTATGAAGAAACATAACCGTTTTGATAAGCAAGCAGCGCTTCGTCTGTATTCTTGAAAGACCATACCTTCACCGACAGCACCGGCACGCTCAAGTGTCAGGTAATGTTACCCAGTACCATATCCTGAGACGGTGTTACAACCGGTTTTACCATCTTTAGGGTTCAAGATGTTTTGGGCAGCAAGCATCAAAGATGCGTGCTTCAGCTTGTAAGCTTCAGCAGATAATGGTACGTGAACCGCCATTTGGTCACCGGTCAAAGTCAGCGTTGTAAGCTGTACATACGAGCGGGTGAAGACGGATTGCGGTCCTTCAACAAGCGTTATTCAAACGCCTGATACCTAATCTGTGAAGTGTAGGGGCACGGCTCAGCAGTACCGGATGCTCCTTAATAAACTGATTCCGTACATCCCAAACTTCAGGCTGTGCGCTCAATTTGCGTTTCGCACTCTTAATGTTGTGAGCAAGACCTTTTTCAACAAGTTCTTTCATAACGAAAGTTTGAAAATTCAAGCGCCATTTCCTTCGGTAATCCGCATTGGTACATTTTCAATGAGGACCAACAACGATTACAGAACGTCGGAGTAACGACATTGTTTACCAAGAAGGTTTTGACGGAAACAGCCTTGCTTCCCTTTCAGCATGTGAGAAAGAGATTTTAACGGTCTGTTACCAGTCCGGTTACAGGGCGTCCGCGGCGTCCGTTGTCAATCAGAGCGTCGACAGCCTCTTGGCTACGCTTTTCGTTTTGAACGATGATGCTAGGCACACCAAGGTCAAAAGACGTTTTAAACAGTTGTTACGGTTGATGACACGACGATAAAGGTCATTCAAATCAGACGTTGCGAAACGTCCGCCATCTAGCTGAACCATCGGTCTAAGCTCGGAGGAATAACAGGAAGCACGTCAAGGATCATCCAAGACGGCTTGTTTTCTGAGTTACGGAAGGCTTCTAAAACTTCAAGACGTTGATCGCACGAGTACGTCGTTGTCCTTGTAAGTTTCAGCTCTTCTTTTAACATATCAACTTCTTTGTGTGAATCGATATCTTGAAGAAGTTAATGAATTAATAGCACCCATAGATGCTTGGAATTTATTACCGTATTTATCAGATAAAAGTATTCTTTTTTTTCTTTTCAAGCGGTGTGTCGCCGGATCAGTTACAACGTAAACAAAGTAAATGACTTCTTCTAAAGCACGAGGTGACATATCAGCACAAGACCCATACGGCTTGGAATACGCTGAAAATACAAATGTGGGAAACTGGGGCAGCCAGTTCAATGTGCCCATTCTCTCACGACGGACTTTAGCCCGTGTTACTTCGACTCCGCAGCGGTCACAAACTACGCCTTTATAACGAACTCGCTTGTACTTCCCGCAATGACATTCCCAGTCCAAGTAGGTCCGAAAATGCGTTCGCAGAATAGACCGTCCTTTTCGGGTTTTAACGTACGATAGTTTATCGTTTCAGGCTTTCACATCACCAAAAGACCATGAACGGATTTTATCTGGTGAAGCAAGACCGATGTTCATATACTCAAAATTGTTCACATCTAGCAAAGGGGGCCTACCTCCTTTATCTTCGGATTAACCGATGTCACTTGCCTTTATAACTAGAGATTATTCTTTTGTTACTACATCGCGTTCAACGTCTGCAGATGCTGTTTCTTCCGGCTCTTCATCACCTGATAATGCCAGGCCGTCAGCTTGTTTCGCATCTTCTTCGTCTTCTAAATCGTCTCATTTCTATTTCTTCTTCATCACCAGAAAGGATTTTGACATCCATACCTAAGCTTTGAAGTTCTTTTGATTAATACTTTGAATGATTCCGAACACCTGGTTCAGGAACATTGTCGCCTTTTAACGATGGCTTGCATGTTTTCACACGTCCAACCACGTCATCAGACTTAACAGTCAGAATTTCTTGAAGAGTGTAAAGCCGCACCGTAAGCTAAAGTGCCCAAACCTCCATCTCACCAAAACGCTGTCCGCCAAATTGCGCTTTACCGCCAAGAGGCTGCTGCGTAACAAATGAGTAAGGGCCCAGAACGTGCGCATGAAGTTTATCGTCAACCATGTGAGCTAGTTTGATCATGTGTTGATACCGACAGATGCATTTTATCAAACGGCTCTCCAGTACGTCCGTCGTAAAGCACTGTTTTGGCGTCACGAGACATGCTGGCTTCTTCAAGTGTTTTCCCAGACATCTCTTCTCGCGCTCCGTCAAATGGTAGACGCAATGAAATGCCAAGGCAACGAGCGGCCATACCCATGTGAAGTTCAATACCTGCCCGATATTCATACGTGATGGTACGCCCAGCGGGTTAAGCATGATATCAATCGGTGTGCCGTCAGGAAGGTAAGGCATATCCTTCAGGAAGAATCTTAGAGATAACACCTTTGTTACCGTGACGACCAATATTTTATCCCCTTCAGAAATCTTACGTTTCTGAACGATATACGCGTACTAACTGGTTAACCCTGAGGAAGTTCGTCTCCGTCTTCGGTTGAAGACTTTAACGTCATGGATAATCCTGCCGCCGCCGTGAGGCAATACGGAGAGAAGTATCACGAACCTCGCGGGCTTTCTCGCCAAAATGGCGTGAAGAAGGCGTTCTTCAGCCGTCAGTTCAGTTACGCCTTTTAGGCGTTACTTTACCAACAAGAAGATCTCCGTCTTTTGACTTCTGCCCCGAATACGGATGATTCCGCGGTCATCAAGATTGCGAAGCGCATCTTCACCGACGTTTGGAATATCGCGAGTGATTTCTTCAGGTCCAAGTTTCGTATCACGTGCTTGATTCGTATTCTTCAATGTGGATAGATGTATAAACATCATCCTTCACTAGGCGTTCACTCATGATGATGGCATCCTCATAGTTGTAGCCATCCCATGTCATGAAGCCGACCATTACGTTACGGCCAGGGGCAAGTTCACCAAGCTCCATAGAAGGACCGTCAGCAAGTTTCTCCTTTTACCACTTCATCGCCGACACTTACGATCGGACGCTGGTTAGTATCGTACCTGGTTAGAGTGGACAAATTTCAGCAGGCTGTATTTATCCAGGTTTCCTTTTACTTTTGACCGTCTTTTTCATAATCGGCGCACCCAAACGTTTTTTCGCTTCTACGCGTTCAACGATACCAGGGTGTTTACAAAAACAGCGGCACCAGAGTCTTTCCTGATACGTATTCCATACCAGTTCCAACAAATGAGCGGCTGCATCAAAGGCACAGCCTGACGCTGCATGTTCAAGCAAAGGAGGGCACGGTTGAGTCATCGTTTTCAAGAACGGGATACATGCTGTCGCAGCAGAAACAACCTGCTTAGGCGATACATCCATGTAGTCCACACGGTTTTCTGGAAACAACAGTGTTCTCCCGCGGAACGAGCTACGATGCTGTCATCAATAAAGGCGCCTTCGTCATCAAGACGAGCATTCGCTTGAGCGACAACATAGTTATCCTCTTCATCAGCAGTTAGGTAATCGATTCTGCCCGTTACCTTCCCTGTTTCAGGATCAACGCGCGATATGGCGTTTCAATAAAGCCAAAACGGTTTACTTTTTGCATAAGATGATAGTGAGTTGATCAAACTGATGTTCGGGCCCTCAGGCGTTTCAATCGGACACATACGGCCATAGTGGGAGTAGTGAACGTCACGCACTTCCATTCCGGCACGCTCACGTGTCAATCCGCCCGGTCCTAATGCTGACAGACGACGCTTGTGCGTTAATTCAGCAAGCGGGTTCGTCTGATCCATGAATTGAGAAAGCTGTGAGCTTCCAAAGAACTCTTTAATGGACGCAATAACAGGACGAATATTGATCAGCTGCTGAGGCGTAATTGTATTCGTATCTTGAATTGACATTCTCTCACGAACCACACGCTCCATACGGCTTAAACCGATACGGAATTGGTTCTGGAAGAAGCTCGCCTACAGAACGTAAACGGCGGTTTCCAAGATGATCGATATCATCTGCGTCGCCTACTCCGTGCAGCAGGTTGAAGAAGTAGCTGATTGAAGAAATAATATCAGCAGGCGTGATGTTTTAATCTCTTCTTCGATGTAAGCATTGCCGATTACATTGATAACCTGTTCTCCTTCTTGATCAGTCGGAGCAAAGATTTTAATTGATTGAAGAGTCACTTCATCTTCAACAACGCCGCCATTCGGATACAGCTTTCTAAAACCGATTCCGTTTTCTAAGTATGGCAGTACTTTATCAAGTGTTCTTCTATCAAGAATCTGGCCTTTTTCAGCAAGAATTTCTCCTGTTTCAGGATCAACAAGCGTTTCAGCAAGTCTCTGATTGAAGAGGCGATTCTTAATATGAAGTTTTTATTAATTTTATAGCGTCCTACATTGGCAAGATCGTATCGTTTCGGATCAAAGAAACGAGAATCAAGCAAGCTTTTCGCATTTTCTACTGTAGGCGGCTCTCCAGGACGGAGACGCTCGTAAATTTCCAGCAACGCTTTGTCGCTGTTTTCTGTGTTATCTTTATCAAGCGTATTTCGCAGATATTCGTTTTCTCCTATGAGATCAAGAATCTCTTGATCGGAGCCGAAGCCGAGAGCACGCAAAGAACCGTAACCGGCAACTTACGTGTGCGATCAATGCGGACATAAACAACATCTTTCGCATCAGTTTCGTATTCTAACCATGCGCCACGGTTTGGAATGACAGTTGCGGTAAAACCTTTTTACCGTTTTTGTCTACTTTACCACTGAAATATACACTTGGAGACCGAACAAGCTGGGAAACGATAACACGTTCCGCACCGTTAATGATAAAAGTACCTGTATCTGTCATAATAGGAAATCACCCATGAAGACATCTTGGTCTTTACCTCCAGTTTCTTTTGTTAATTAAACGAACCTTCACTCTTAGCGGAGCTGAGTAAGTCACATCACGTTCTTTTGATTCCTCTACAGGATATTTAGGCTCACCTAAACTATAATCAATGAACTCAAGAGAGAGGTTACCAGTGAAATCCTCAATTGGTGATATGTCTTGAAACATCTCTCTAAGACCCTCATCAAGAAACCACTGATAAGAAGAGGTTTGAATTTCAATGAGATTTGGTAATTCTAACACTTCGCTAATGCGAGCATAGCTTCTGCGCTGGCGGTGTCGTCCATACTGAACTAGTTGACCTGTCAACTGATTCACCCCTCAAATCATGCGTATTATATGTGTAATAAGCATTTCTTCCAAAGAAAGAAAATACTTTACAAGACAAAAAGAAAAAGGGTTTCTAATTAAGAAAACCACATCCAAAAACAAATACCGATTTTATTAGCATTTCCATACTTGTATAATTTATACATAGATATTGACAATTCATCATATCAAGCAAAATATATACATTGGCATTTTACAATCATTAACATAGTTAAAATACCGAGTCAAACTTTTTTGCTTTTATGATATAATAGCCTTTCTTTTTTGAACGACGGAAACTTCATCGAACAGTTCCTCGAGTTTTTCAATGGCAGAAGGCGCGCCTTGCTTTTTCTGTATGACGATCCACAATTCACCTGAAGCTTTTTTAAGTGTTCAGCGCTTTTCTCAAAGATAGCATGGACAACTTTTTTTCCGGCTCGGATTGGGGGATTTGTAAGAATAGAAGCAAATGTTTGAGCAGAATCAACGTTTGAAAACAAATCGCTTTGATAAATCTTAACGTTTGTTATTCCGTTTTTGTTCCGCATTTTCATTTGATAGTTCTACGGCTCTCTCATTAACGTCAATCATGTGGATAGTCCGGTCTTTAAAGTCGCTGGCGAGCGATAAACCAATCGGGCCGTACCCGCAGCCTACATCCAAAATGCCGCCCTCAACCTCAGGCTCTTCAAAGAATCAATCAGCAGGCGGGAGCCGAAATCAACTTCTTTTTTAGAAAAAAACCCCGCTGTCGCTGGTAAACGTGAAATCTTTTATTCCGAAGCCTAAAAGACCAGGTTTGCTTGTTGCTTTTTTACTGAAGGTTTTTCTGAATAATAGTGCTCACTCATTATTAGAACCTCCTTTTTTTCATGGCTTAAAGAATGGCAAAGAAAAAAGCCGCCTCATAAAAGCGAGCTTCCCCCTACAGGTAAGTGAAGATTACTTAACTTACAGAAGCGCCAACTTCTTCAAGTTTAGCTTTAAGCTCTTCAGCTTCTTCTTTAGCAATACCTTCTTTAAGTGGTTTTGGAGTGTTGTCAACAAGTTCTTTAGCTTCTTTCAAGCCAAGACCAGTGATTTCACGTACAACTTTGATAACTTTGATTTTTGAGATCCTGCACCAGCAAGGATAAGATCGAATTCGCTTTGCTCTTCAGCAGCTCCGCCAGCAGCAGCTCCGCCAGCTACAGCTACAGGAGCAGCAGCAGTTACGCCAAATTCTTCTTCGATTGCTTTACTAGGTCGTTCAATTCAAGTACAGTTGCTTCTTTAACGGAAGCAATGATTTCTTCGTATTTAAAGCCATTTGTAATTCCTCCATTTTGTTTTAATTTATGAAAAACTGATTAGATTAAGCGCTTGTTCTTCCTTTGTTCTGCCACAGCTTTTGCAGCAAGAGCAAGGTTGCGAACTGGAGCTTGAAATACGCTAAGCAACATAGAAAGCAAGCCTTCGCGTGATGGAAGTTCAGCAAGAGCTTTCACTTCTTCAACAGTAGAAACTTTACCTTCGATAACGCCAGCTTTGATTTCAAGAGCTTCGTGATTTTAGCGAAGTCATTAAGAACTTTAGCCGGAGCGACAACATCTTCAGTGCTGAATGCGATCGCGTTCGGTCCAGTTAAGAAATCATTCAAACCATTAAGTTCAAGCTTGTTCAACCGCACGGCGAGTCATCGTATTTTGTAAACTTTGAACTCAACGTTAGCTTCGCGAAGCTGTTTACGAAGTTCAGTTACTTCAGGAAACGTTAAGTCCGCGATAGTCAACGATGATCGTTGATTTACTTTCTTTCAGTTTAGAAGCAATTTCTTCAACAACAACTTTTTGTTTCAATTGCGCTGCTCATGGTTACACCTCCTGTAGATTCTTGTGTAACACTTATACCAGTTGGTGATCACGACTGAGACGACGGATTCCATATAAAAAGCCTCCATGAGACATGGAGCTGTATATACAAGCATACGTAACGTAATAGCTGTGATAATATACACCTCGGTAGGATAATTAAGCGGTTAGGCCCCTACTGTCTACGGTATAAATGATATTCTATTTTACAACATTTTGAATAATATCAGAATGTTGATGTCATGTCAATATTATTTTACGTTAAAGTTGAAGAGTCTACTTTGACACCAGGTCCCATAGTAGAAGTTACAGCAACGTTTTTCACGTAAACGCCTTTAGCTGCAGCAGGTTTAGCTTTTAAGGATTGTATCGTACATTGTTGTGAAGTTCTCAACAAGTTTTTCATCCTCGAAAGAAACTTTACCGATAGGAACATGAATGTTTCCAGCTTTATCAACGCGGTATTCAACTTTACCAGCTTTGATTTCGCCGATCGCTTTTTCAACTTCGAAAGTAACTGTTCAGTTTTTAGGTTTGGCATAAACCTTGGTCCAAGTACACGACCGATTTTACCAACTTCACCCATCATGTCAGGTGTCGCAACGATTACATCGAAATCGAACCAGCCTTGTTGAATTTTCGCTGATGTAGTCAGTATCGCCTACGAAATCTGCACCAGCAGCTTCAGCAGCTTCTTTTCGCTTTTTTCGCCTTTTGCGAAAAACGAGAACGCGCTGAGTTTTACCAGTTCCGTTTGGAAGCACAACTGCTCCACGGATTTGCTGGTCGTTTTTACGAGGGTCAACCCTAAACGGAAAGCCACTTCAACTGTAGCGTCGAATTTAGCTGTGTTTGTTTTTTTAACGAGAGCTACTGCTTCAGAGACGTCGTAAGCTTTAGAACGGTCTACAAACTTAGCAGCTTCAACGTACTTTTACCTTTTTTAGCCATTTTAAAATTTCCTCCTTATGTGGTTATAGCGGAATAACCTCCCATGAATAAGGGTTGCGAACTTGTTAAAACTCGCAACCCGACAAGAAACAAATTAATCTCGATTACAATACCCATACTGCGGGCAGTACTCTTCAACCATGCGCATTGCCGTTTCAACGTCTGCTGCGTTTAAGTCAGGCATTTTCGTTTCAGCGATTTCGCGTACTTTATCGCGCGCGCGCTTAACGGTTGCCACTTTATTACGGTTTGGTTCACCAGAACCAGACTCAATTCCAGCTGCTTTTTAAGCCAATACTGCAGCAGGTGGAGTTTTTGTAATAAATGTAAATGAACGGTCTCGTAAACCGAAATTTCAACAGGAATGATTAAACCAGCTTGGTCAGCTGTACGAGCGTTAAACTCCTTACAGAATCCCATGATGTTAACACCGGCTTGACCAAGTGCAGGTCCAACTGGTGGTGCTGGGTTAGCTTTTCCAGCAGGAATTTGCAATTTTACAACTTTAACTACTTTTAGCCACGAGACACACCTCCTTAAGTCCGTGATGTGGTAATAGGGTAAACCCTCCCACTCAAGGTTTCATTCTTTATATGAATGACGAAATATCATGCTAGTTGCCTTGGATAAGTCCAAGACGTACCTTTTGCTATATTATCATTTATATATAGCAATTTCAAGTTTTTTTCACATTACAATTTATCGATTTGGGTAAATTCCAGCTCAACCGGCGTTTCACGGCCGAACATATTAACGAAAACTTTGACCTTGCTTTTATCATAATCAATCTCTTCAATTGATCCTGTAAAGTTAGCAAAAGGTCCGTCTATTACTTTCACTGTCTCTTTCAGTTCAAAGTCAATATCAGTTTTTCGTTCATCCATGCCCATTCTCTTCAGAATGGTTTCTGCTTCCCCGGAAGAAGCGGCGTCGGTTTTGAACCTGACCCGGCAGATCCTACGAATCCAGTAACGCCCGGCGTGTTGCGGACGAATATACCAAGAGTCGTCTGTCATTACAATTTCAACAAGCACATAACCAGGGAATACTTTCTTTTTCACGACTTTTTTCTTTGCCGTTTTTGATATCCGTTTCTTCTTCTTCTTCGGGTACGACTACACGGAAAATTTTATCCTGCATCCCCATTGATTCAACACGCTTTTCCAAGTTGGCTTTTACTTTATTCTCATAACCAGAGTACGATGTGAACAACATACCAATTTTTTCCATTCTATTCAGGACTGTCCAGTCCTTCCCCCCCGCATTTGGTTTTAGTGAATTACCATAACGCTTCAAAAAAATAGGCGGCAAGCCTATGATAACTTTCATTTTAAGCCACAATAAAAAACCCGCTGAACGGGTTTTGGCAAGTAATATTATGATCTATTATAGCACGTATTGCTGATCATTATTCAACTATTAAACGAATTAATTGAGAAATTCCTGTGTCAAGGAGGGCAAAAAGATAACAAAAAGATAACTGTTGAAATTACTGTAATGGTATAACGCGTTAACTCTTTTCCTTTAGGCCAGCTTACCTTTTTCATTTCTTTCCCAACATCTTTAAAGAATTTCATAATACGCATGTAAAAGACCTCCACAATTTAAAAGCGCAAAAACTATTTTGTTTCAAGATGAGCTGTATGTGAATTGCAAGTACTGCAGTATTTCTTTACTTCTAATCGCTCAGCCGCTGATGCAGAGCTCTTTCATTGTCGTATAATTACGGTTTCCGCATGTCTTGCATGCTAACGTAATCTTTTTTCATGTCATTACACCTTTTTCTAAATAGACATTAGTTCTTATCTTTAGTAACATATCATAGTCAGAAAAATACTGTCAATATAGCATAAATTCTATTACAAACTGGATTTCGCGAATTTCAAACTTCTCCAGCTTGCGTTTCACACGCTGAAGGGCATTGTCGATCGATTTCACATGTCGGTTCAGTTCATCAGAAATCTCTTTGCAGCTTCTCCCATCGAGATATAAGACGAGTACTTTTCTCTCTAAATCACTTAAAGTTCTCCCATTTTCATTTCAATATCATCAAATTCTTCCTGATTAATGATCATTTCCTCAGGATTTAAGGTTTTCGCTCCTGAAATGACATCCAGCAGCGTTCGGTCTGATTCTTCATCAAAAATCGGTTTATCTAATGAGACGTAGGAATTCAAAGGAATGTGTTTCTGGCGAGTAGCTGTCTTTATTGGGTAATAATTTGGCGGGTAATACATAATTCTGCGAAAGAATGAGGTAAGCTTGTCCTCTTTGAAGTCACGAATAGACTTATAGAGCCTATCATGCCTTCCTGAACAATATCCTCTGTCCGCCCCTATTAAGAAATAGGATCTTGCTTTTGCCCGAACAAAGTTTCGGTACTTCGTAATCAAGTAATCTAACGCATCACTGTCCCCAACATGAACCTTTTCAATGACCTGCTCGTCCTCCAACTGGCAAAACTGCTCTTTGTTGAATTTTCCCTTGTTGTTCTGTAGATTCACTCCGATCCCCTGGCGCACGTAGATAGAAATATTATACAGTATTGGGCAAAAAAGCGTCAACTTAATCTAAGTCTCCCCCGCCTCCACTTTTCAAACGTTTTCAAACCTCTTCCGATAAAGCAATTTTACCCGCCGGCTTTTCGAAGTGATTTTTCTTACCCGTCTCTCTATTCGCCTTTCAATCGTTTCACTTCTCTCAAAAAGCTCCCGGGCCGATTTCCGCAATGCCCCCTGTCCGAAAATCGCCCACTGCTCAGTATATAGTCAGAGGTCGCAACGTGAATTTGAGTCGCAATATTATTCAAAGCCTGAGCGAGCTTTTCTATCCGCTCATCAGCCGTCCCATTTTCTTTTGTAAAATTATCAACTCTATGGTTGGTCTGTTTTTTCTCAAGCCCTTTACGAGATGCGCGTCAAAAACAACAATAACCCTGTTTCCTGTATACGATTGATATTCGCCATTTTCTGAATCAGTACGTCTCTCGCCTCTTCAAAACTGTTCGCTTTTAAATCCTTCAGCTGCGGCCAGGCCCAATCATGTTGTACCTGTCTACTAACAGGATATCCATGGGTCTTTATTCTCCCAGAGGGTTTCGTTTCCGGTAGACTTATACATCAAAAAGACCAGCCGCGACAGATGCATTTAGTGAAGTTACCTTTCCGGCCGTCGGGAGTTTAATGAGAAAATCGCACTTTTCTTTCACAAGGCGGCCCATCCCTTTTCCTTCACTTCCGATGACTAGAGCCAAAGGCATATTGCCGTCCATATTGCGGTAATCTCACGCGCGGACGCATCCGTTCCGACAACCCAGATTCCCGCTCTTTCATCTCTTCTAACGTCCGTGCCAAATTGGTGACTCTTACAGGAATGTGCTCAATTGCTCCTGTTGAAGCTTTTGCCACTGTTGTTGTCAGCCCGACAGCTCTCCGTTTTGAATGACGATGCCATGAGCGCCGACCGCATCTGCTGTCCTCATAATGGAACCAAGATTATGAGGGTCTTCAAGCTCGTCCAGAATGAGGAAGAAAGGCTGTTCATTTTTTCTTCGGCTGCTTTATATAAATCGTCCAGTTCTGCATATTCATACGCTGCAACCTGTGCCACTACGCCCTGATGCTGTCCTGTCACCATTTGATCGAGTTTTTTTCTCGGGACGTATTGAATCGTGATTCCCTGCTTTTTGGCAAGCCCAATCACTTGCTGTGCTTGTCCCTTTACGGTGTTTTCCGCCATCCACAGCTTATACAGCTTCCGATCAGATTTTAACGTCTCGATCACTGCATTTTTCCCTATGACGTAATCATGTTGCTGACTCATTTGTTTTCCTCCCTGACGTCCTGAATTGTATAGCCTTCGGCTACGAGCTGACTAAGTCGTTCTCTTTTTCTCTAGAAAAAGGTAGCCCAGAAGCGCTTCAAATGCTGTACTGTAGCGGTACGTCTGAACATCTGTATTTTTAGGTATTGTCCCTGACTTGGCATTTCTGCCTCTTTTCAGCACCGCTTTCCTCTTCTTCCGTAAAAATGATTGATTCTGCAGAAAAAATAGGATCTCAGCCTGTGACTTTGCTGAAACAATCCGGCTTGATTTCTTATGAAGATCATTTGTTTCGTAAAGCCCTGCTTAAGCAGGTGATGCCTGACATACACTTCAAAATGGCATCACCTATATAAGCAAGCGCAAGACCGTTAAGCTGCTTAGAATCTTTTATCGTATCAAATTCAAGCATCTGTTATTTCCTGTTTCCAGCGAGTGCCTTGAGCCGTATCTTCAAGAATGATATTCATGCTTTTCAGCTGGTCGCGGATCTGGTCTGACAATGCAAAATCGCGATTCCGGCGCGCTTCATTTCGCTTTTCGATTAAGTCTTCAATCTCTTGATCGAGAAGTTCCTGCTCACCCAACGAAAAACCGAGGACAGAAACAATGCGGTCAAAGATCTCAATAAACGCCGTAAATTACATGATCCGCCGTATGATCTTTCTGAAGATAATACTGGTGTTTCGCTAAATCAAACAAGACTGAAATGGCATTCGCCGTATTAAAATCATCGTCCATCGCTTCTTCGAATGCTTTGCGGTGTTCTTCAACTTTTTTCAAGCCATTGATCGTCATCTTCGGTTAAATTCGTACTGCTGTTCAGACGGTGCTGAAGATTGCCGTACGCTGTTTTTAAACGGTTGAACGCGCTTTTATTCTCCAGAAGCTTTCTTCTGAATAGTTAATCGGATGGCGATAATGAAATAGATAGCATAAAGAATCTCAAAAAGCTGCGGATCATGCTGTTTAATGATGTCATGCACAAGCACAAAGTTGCCTAGTGATTTTGACATTTTTTCATTATCAATATTGATATAACCATTATGAAGCCAGTACTTCGCAAACGTTTTGCCTGTCAGCGCCTCAGATTGCGCAATTTCGTTTTCATGGTGAGGGAATGTTAAATCCTGTCCGCCCGCATGGATATCAATCTGGTCACCGAGATACTTTTTTCACCATTGCTGAGCATTCAATGTGCCAGCCCGACGTCCTTTCCCCAAGGGCTATCCCAAGAGATTTCTCCTTCTTTTGCCGCTTTCCACAGTGCGAAATCAAGAGCATCTTTTTTTCGCCGACCCGGATGCGTGCACCTGATCTTAAGTTCATCGATTGATTGCTGAGAAAGCTTCCGTACCTTTCAAATGCTCTGGTTTTGAAATATACGTCACCTTCTGATTCATATGCGTAGCCCTTTTCACGAGCTTTACGAATTCGATAATGGCATCCATGTTCCATTACTGCGGATGAAGGTCGGCTTTTCGGCAGCCGAGCGCACCTACGTCTTCAAAGTATGTTTTAATAAACGCTCTGAAATGGTGGGTACATCCTCACCGAGTTCATTTGCCGCTTTAATTAATTTATCGTCTACGTCTGTGAAGTTAGAGACATACTGCACATCATAGCCTTTATACTCTAAATAGTTTCGAACCGTATCGTAAACGATTGCCGGACGCGCGTTCCCGATATGAATGTAATTGTAAACCGTGGGTCCGCATACATACATTTTCACTTTCCTTCAAGAGGAACGAATGTTTCCTTCTGTCTAGTCAATGTATTATAAAGTGTGATTGTCATTTTTGATTGATCCTTTCTTTTCTGTCTTCAAGTTCTGCCTTTCTAGCTCTCTAAAATCTGCTGTTCCAAAGACTTAAAGCGGTCAGCAACTGGATCGGGCAACCTGATGGTTTAAATCGCGTCTTACTTTTCTTGCCATTTTGTACAACGACCCGTCCAGGGATACCGACAACTGTTGAAAAATCAGGAACATCATGCAGCACTACTGAACCAGCCCCAATCTTTGAGCCTTCACCGACCGTAATAGAACAGCACTTTAGCACCTGTGGCTATCAATGTCATCTTTAATCGTTGGGCCTTTTTCCCTTTCTTTCCCCTGTTCTCGAGGGTAACCCCTGAAAAACGGTTACGTTATTGCCGATTTCACATGTCTCCCCAATGACAACCCCCCATGCCGTGGTCTATGAAAAAATCTTCTCCCGATTGTAGCGCCGGGGTGGATTTATCCTGGTAAAAATCGGCTTACTTGAGATATAAGGCGCAAGGAAATAAAATTTTCGTTTATATAAAGCATGTGCAATCCGATGCGCCCATATAGCATGTAAACCGGAATAAGTTAAAATCACTTCAAAATAGCTTGCTGCGGGATCTTGATCGAACACAGTATCAATGTCTTCTTTGAGCATTCTAAAAACACATGCTTCCCCCCGTTTCTCTATCTGATTTCCTCTACCTAAAAAAAAGCGTCTCTGCATGTAAACATGACAGAGACGCTTTAACCGCGCGGTTCCACTCTGTTTGAAAAGCAGACTTCTGCTCTCCCAACTTCAGCCTGTAACGGCGGCGGCCGCCTTTGAATACTGATTTCAAAAACGTTCTTCAAAGGTCTTATGGGCGCACTTAAAACCTGGCTCATGGATCTCTCTCAGCCAATGGAGATCCTTTCTGTAATGGCCTAAAGTTTTATACTTTTCCCTGTCAACAATCATTTATTTAGATATTCTTTAAACGCTGAATTGCAGTCTCTTACCGATCAATTCAATTGATTGCGGCAGTTCCGGACCGTGAGTTTGCCCTGTTACAGCAACACGAATCGGCATAAACAGTTTTTTCCCCTTTATGGCCAGTTTCTTTCTGCACTGCTTTGATTGATGCTTTGATGTTATCCGAGTGAACTCCTCAAGCTCTTCAAGCTTCGCAGCGAATGTGCTGAGCACTTCAGAACCTGTTCTTCTTCCAGAACAGCTTTTTGCTTCTTGATTATACTCGATCTCATCCGTAAAGAACAAATCAGTCAGCTCAACAATTTCCGCACCGTAGCTTAATTGCTCATGATACAGGGAAATCAGTTTACGAACCCATTTGTTCTTCAGCAGAAAGCTCTAGTGCCAACTTTTTGCCCGCTTTTTTTGCAAATGCGGAAGGGTCAGTTCAACAACCTGATCAAGATCCAGCTTTTCACATATTGGTTGTTAACCCATTTTAGCTTATGCATATCAAACAAAGCTGGTGATTTAGATAAACGATTTACATCAAAATTTCAATAAACTGCTCTTTTGTGAAAAGCTCTTCTTCTCCAACCGGTGACCAGCCTAGCAGTCCGATAAAGTTGAACAGCGCTTCTGGCAGGTAGCCAAGCTTTTGTACTGCTCGATGAATTGAATAATGGATTCATCACGTTTACTGAGCTTTTTACGGCTTTCGTTTACGATCAGCGTCATGTGTCCGAACTGAGGAATATCCCATCCGAATGCTTGATAAATCATAATCTGTTTCGGTGTGTTAGAAATATGATCCTCACCGCGCAGCACGTGTGTCATTTTCATTAAGAAGTCATCACCGCTACCGCGAAAGTTGTAAGTCGGCGTTCCGTCCTTTTCACAATAACAAAGTCGCTGATGCCATCTGATTCAAAAGAAATTTCGCCTTTACGATATCATTGAAGGCGATGATTTTTCCTTCCGGCACGCGGAAACGAATACTTGGTTTTCGCCTTCAGCGATAAATTTCTCCTGTTCTTCCTGAGTCAGGTTTCTGTGTTTTCCGGAATAACGAGGCATTTCGCGGGGCAATTTGTTCTTCACGCTCTTTTCAAGCTCTTCTTCCGTACAGTAACATTTATAAGCAAGCCCTTTTTCAAGAAGCTCTTCATAGTACTTTTATAGATATCGTTACGCTCTGACTGACGGTATGGGCCGTACTCTCCTCCGACATCCACACTCTCATCCCAGTCAATACCTAGCCACTTCAGATAATTCAGCTGGCTTTTTGTTCTCCGCCCTCAATATTGCGCTTTTATCTGTATCCTCAACTCGAATGATAAACTTACCGCCTTGATTGCGGGCAAATAAATAATTAAAAAGCGCTGTTCTGGCATTTCCAATATGCAAATGTCCGGTTGACTCGGTGCATAACGGACGCGTACTTTCGTTTCCCATTTTCAAATACTTCCTTTCATGTCGTATGGCCTCAGGCAAAATGTATGAATCTATTCTACCACCAAATAGACCCGGCATCAAAACAAGTTAGCCTTTTGTATCAGTACTGTCGCCTGAGCCGCTATTCCTTCCGCCCGGCCTGTAAATCCAAGCTTTTCTGTCGTTGTTGCTTTTACATTTACTTGAGAAACATCTGCCTCAAGGCCTTCAGCAATTCTTTTTTTCTCATATCTTCTATGTACGGCAGCATCTTCGGCTTTTTGCGCTATGATGGTGCAATCAATGTTCCTAGACATACCCTTCTGTTTCACGATTCCCCAGACATGCTGAAGTAATTTGAAAGAATCTGCGTCCTTGAACTCGGGATCTGTGTCAGAAAAATGCTTGCCGATGTCTCCTTCACCCACAGCCCCAGGCAGGCGTCAGCGACGGTATGCAGCAATACGTCTGCATCAGAATGGCCAAGCAGTCCTTTTTCGTAAGGGATTTCACCGCCAATAATGAGGACGGCCTCCAACTAATTGATGCACATCAAATCCTTGTCCAATTCTAAAACATGTTTATTCCCACTTTCTGATTCCATGATAGCTTCAGCTGACGTCAATCGTCTGGCGTCGTCAGCTTAATATTTTGTATAGCTGCCTTTCTACAACACGGACCGAACTGCCCTCCATCTGTTCAACGAGGCTGGCGTCATCCGTCCCTAAAAAATCCCTTTGCGCTCGGCCTCAGCGTGAGCCTTCATCAATAAAGAAAGACGAAAAGCCAGGCGTTTGGACAGCCCACAAGCTTGAACGTTCAATCGTCCCCTACTGACTTGTAAATCTTGAACGCGTTTAATCGTATCTTTACCGAACAGCAAGGATGGCCGCTCCCTGTCTGTTCCGCTCTTGCAATCAGTTCGTCGAATTTGTTGATGTTTTATAAATGGCGGGCACCGTCATGTACAAGGACAATCTTTTCCTGCTTTACGGCTTTCAGCCCCTTTATACACACTGTGCTGACGCTCATCTCCGCCTGCAACAAGCTCAATTGAAGTTTGAAACGGGTAATCGCACAGCAATTGCTGAAAGTGCTCCCGCTCCTGCTCGTTAATCACCAAGATGATTTTTTCGCACTGCCGGTGGCTGTCAAACACTCTTAACGTGTGTATGATCACCGGGTCTCCTTTCAGCTCAATGAACAGTTTATTTCTCCCTGCCTTCATCCGCTTTCCCTGTCCGGCTGCAGGAATCACGACATCATAACTCATTGTTTTTCTCCCTTTACAGCGCCTTCTCCAACAGCTTAGGGCTTCGCAAAATCATTCGTCCCGCTGCTGTCTGCAGCACACTTGTGACGAGTACATCAATATGCTTGCTGATATAATTCCGTCCTTCTTCAACGACAATCATCGTACCGTCATCCAAGTAGGCAACCCCTGATTATGCTTTTCCCGTCCTTAATGACCTGAACATTCATTTCCTCGCCAGGAAGCACAACAGGCTTGACCGCATTGGCAAGGTCATTAATGTTTAATACTGCTACCTTCTGAAGCTCGCACACTTTTATTTAAATTAAAATCATTCGTCACAACGACCCCGGATGTCAGCTTAGCAAGTTTGACGAGCTTGCTGTCAACCTCCTGAATATCTTCAGTCGCCTTCGTAAATTTTAACTTCAATGTCTAATTCTTCTGAATGCGGTTCAGATATCAAGACCGCGGCGTCCTCTGTTTCGTTTTAAAACATCTGAAGAGTCTGCAATATGTTGCAATTCCTCAAGGACAAACTGCGGAATCACGATAACTCCCTCTAAAAACCAGTCTGACAAATATCTGCTATTCTCCCATCAATAATAACACTAGTGTCCAAAATTTTCAGCTTCTTGTCTCCTGAACCCCATGTTCTTCATCAGCTGTTCTTTTCTTTGCATTCTATGAAATGGAAAAAGGCTGATCATTCATCCTTTTTCTTAAAGCCCACCTGAAGCCGAGATAACCGAGGAAGAAAGCCAAAAATACAGGAATTATTGTGCTGAATATGCGGTAAGGTATATTGTCTAAAAGGAAATAACATTTACGATAAGATAAGCAATTATAAGTCCAAAACTAAGCTGAAGACTTCCAAATAACAAATCTGGAACCGGCGCTTTAACAATGAATCCCTCTATCCACTTCACCCAGTTCACAACGTATTCTTGTACCCCCATATACTGATGAGAAAAAGATAATTGCTCCTATTGCCGCAGACGTATATGCGTTTGTTATTAAAGGTATGTCCTGTATATTTAACAGTACAAACAATTCAGGTATCAAAATATACCAACAACGCTGCCGCCTAAAAATAATGAAGAACGCCTGAACTATTCGTTTTAACATACCCCACCTCCTTTTTTTAACATTTTAATTTCACAAAGTCTTATGCATCCTACGAATATCAGAATAAACAAAAACCAACATTAATATACCCGTATTCATAAGGTTTTAACCGAAATCACAGTTGTCTGTCTAAATAATGCTTCTCTTGCAGGCGTTTTAATCCTTTTTGATTTTTTGGGCTCGTACTTCACCGATTCCCCTACTTCATCAATTCTTCTGCACTCGCCTTCAATAATCCTTGGCAGGACTCCAAATGCTTCTACAACATTTTCAACAATCGGCATCGGAAGACGCGGATCTTTTATTTAACAGCCTGTATCCTCGGCAATACATAATCATCAAGATTAGTAGAAGCAGGGTATCCAGAAGTTTATACACAATGGAATCATCCAGCAGATCATAACTGACATATCCTGCAGCTCCTTCAAGAGAACAAACGGATCTTTGATTTTTTCTTTTACATAGTCCTTAATAAATAAAGCAGCCTTCTTCTTCCATATCCGTAATCAATTCAATGACCTGCAGTTTGATTCAGATGCCCTTCTGTTCCGAGCTCTTTGATATACATATTAATTTCTGTTTTTGATTCTCAGACCATTTCATAAACGATGCATGACAGACAAGACATCACTGAAGGTAACAAGTTCCTCAAACTCTAACGCGTTCAGTGCATTAATCGTTTTATCGAGGATTGTCTTATACTTTTCAAGCGTTTGAATGGCTTGTTTGCCTTGGTTAAAATAAACTTGTCGTTTAGTGTATACTTCTATGTTTTCCTGATATAACGTAATGACATTTGCTTCTTCAGAAATGGCGATTACAAGACAGCCAGTTTGCTTAACACCTTTCCGCCGTACGGCGCCGCATTCCTGTTTCTGATGAAGAAATGGTCGCCTCCGGCATCAGTTGAGTATTCGCGCATAAAGGATTTTTGACCGGAATCACTTAAAATGATGGCACATCCATTTTAGCCAGCTCCATATAAATGAGCGGAGAAAAGCTGTGTTTATGTGAAAGCCGCCGTCCACCACTTTTTTTTTATCATTATATCCAACAACAATCAGACCGCCTGTATTTGCCCTCAAGACGTTTTCCATCCCTGCTCTGGAGCGGGTACCCGGAGCAACAAACTGCAATATAGAGCAGGTCTAACTCGTGTTTCGCCCCTTTTTCTTTTTCCATCTATTATCCTCCTAATGAAGCACGAAGCGCTTCGCAACATTTGCTACCCGATAACCTCAATCCCTTTTGGTTTTGTCCATCCGTCCAGATTTGCCGCGGGTATGATCATGTTTAAAGCCGAGTTTTGCCGCTTCTTTCACACGCTGTTCAATTCTTGAAACCCGCCGACTTCTCCGGTTAATCCCACTTCACCAATAAACAATCTGCGGATTTGAGGTGCTTTCGAAGCTTGATGCGATACTAATCACAATCGCAAGATCAATCGCCGGTTCATCCAGTTTGACGCCGCCAGCGACTTTTAACAACAAGCATCTTGATTTTGGCAAAGAAAGAGTCCAACTCTTTTTTCATTGCAGCCATTAACAGACGATACCCTGTTATGGTCTATCTCGCTGCCACGCGGGTTTGCCCCAAACTTGTTGGCGATATGAGCGCCGATTTCAACGAGAATCGGTCTGTTCTCCATAGACGCAACGATACTGAACCCGAACCAGCAGAACGTTCTTCCAAGAAAATTTCCGAATGATTCAAAACTCAGTGAGCCCTCTTCCCGCATTTCGAAAATGCCCATTTCATTTGTAGATCCGAAACGGTTTTTACAGCCCGCAAATACGGAAAGTATGGTGGCGTTTTCAAAATATAAAACAGTGTCAACCATATGCTCCAACAGTCTTGACCCTGCAATAGACCTCCTTTTCGTCACGTGCCCGACGATAAAAATCGAATACCGTTTGTTTTTGATTTTCATCAGCTCAGCGGTACACTCTCTGACCTGTGACACACTGCCTGAGCCGAGGTGATATCGCTTTGGTAAACGGTTTGAAATGGAGTCAACAACGACAAATGCGGGATTCATCTCTTGTATAGCAGACGAAATATACTCCATATCGGTTTCAGATAAAACATGCAGTGATTTGATTATTAATGCCCAGACGGTCTGCGCAGCAGCCTGCTTGCTTTTACAGATTCTTCCCTGAAATATACAGGACACTGTTTGATGAGCCTGATAATTGAGCGGAAACTGGAGAAGGAGTTTGACTTTCTTCCGATCCTCAGGATCACTGCCACTAAAACGAGGAGCCTTTTAACGCCGACACTCTGTTAAACCTTTCGAGCTTTTGTTTGAACGCGGGTTCTCTGATGTTTGACGATGTAATAGGTGATGGTTTCGACAGTTTGAACAGAATGAGAAAGCCGCCCGCCGATTGGCCGGTGCTTTTTTAATCATTTCTTCCACCATTGTATTCCAAGCCCCGCAGCCTGACATTTCATCCATTTTGGAGACTCGTAGCCGCAGGATTGGCAGATGAATTTCGATTTTGTTTTAGCCATATATGTGTAAGACCTCTTCCTTGTTCTATTTTGATATGAAAGTGAGGATACACTTGCTTACGTATGCTTATTTCGTCTTCTATATTAGTTCGTTTAGCAGTTGTTTTACGACAAATTCGCCGTCCTCAACATCAAGAACAATATGCTGTCCTTTATGAATATTTCTCTGAGGAGTTCTTCTGATAAACGGTCCTCGACATGTTTTTGAATCGTTTTCTTAACGGACGGGCACCGTATTCCAGGTCAACGCCCTCTTCCGCTACTTTCGCTTTTGCAGCATCTGTCAATTCGATAGAAAGATCTTGTTCTTTCAAACGTTTCGTTAATTGATCAGACATTAATGACACAATTTCAGTAAGATGTTTTTTCTCAAGTGAATGGAAGACAATGATTTCATCGATACGGTTGATGAACTCAGGTCTGAACGCACGCTTTAATTCACCCATCACTTTGTTTTCATGTCTTTATGATTTTGGAGTTTCATCCTGAACGTTAAAGCGACATATTTATTGCGCGCTTCAGCTCACTTGTTCCGACGTTTGATGTCATAATCAGAATGGTATTGCGGAAATCGACTCAGGTCCTTTTAGAATCAGTCAATCGTCCGTCTTCAAGAACTTGCAGAAGGATATTGAAGACATCAGGGTGTGCTTTTTCGATCTCATCAAGAAGCACGACAGAGTAAGGTTTTCTTCTTGACTTTTTCTGTCAATTGACCGCCTTCATCATATCCCACATATCCCGGAGGTGAACCAACAAGTCTTGAAGTTGAGTGTTTTTCCATGTATTCAGACATATCAATTCTCTGATCATCGATTCTTCATCGCCAAAAATGGATTCCGCAAGTGCTCGTTTGCAAGTTTGGTTTTTACCTACACCTGTAGGGCCTAAGAAAATGAATGAACCAATCGGACGTTTAGGGTCTTTCAGTCCGGCTCTGCACGTCTGACAGCTTTGCAATTGTTACAACCGTTTATCCTGGCTGATGACGCGAATGAAGAATGCCTCTATATTATAAGTTTATCTGTTTCGTTTGGGCATTTAGATACAGGCACACCTGGTCCAGCTGGATACAACCACATCGCAATATCATCCACAGAAACTCTGAGTTTTCCTGGCCTTTGCTTTTCTTTCCAGGTTTTTTTCGTGTCTTCCACCTGCTCGCGCAGGCGTTGTTCAGTATCACGAAGGAAGCCGTTTTTTCAAACTTTGGCTTTGAACGGCATCCTTTTTCCTTGCGAACTTCATCAAGTTTCTGCTCAAGCCTCTTTAAGTTCGGAGGTTGTAAATGAGCGCAGACTCAATTTCTTTGAACCTGCTTCATCAATCAAATCGATTGCTTTATCCGAATATAAGCGGTCAGAAATATATCTGTCAGAAAGCTTAACCGCAGCTTCAATGGCATCATCAGTGATAGAAACGCGGTGGGCTTCGTATCTGTCACGCAGACCTTGTAAAATTTGAATACTTTCATCTACAGATGGCTGATCAACCTGAATCGGCTGAAAATCTAGCGTTCCAGTGCTGCATCTTTTCAATATATTTACGGTATTCATCAAGAGTCGTTGCACCAATACATTGGAGTTCGCCGCGAGCAAGTGAAGGTTTTAAAATATTAGGATGCATCAACAGCCTTCTGTCCCCTGCCCGATTAATGTATGGAGCTCATCGATGAATAGGATGATATTGTCGCCCGACGAATTTCATCCATGACCTTCAGGCGATCCTCAAATTTCCGCGGTATTTTACCGGCAACAACTGTTCCTATGTTAATGTCATTACACGTTTATCACGCAAAATTTCGGCAATTCATTATTGATGATTTGTTGTGCGAAACCTTCAGCGATAGCCGTTTTACTCTGGCCACCCGGTTCCCCAATGAGGACAGGGTTTTTCGTTCTGCGGCTTAATACCTCAATACACGCTGAATCTCCTGCTTCTGCCGATAACCGGGTCACGCGCTGTCTTTCAATCGCAATAGCAGTTAATCACGCGCCGACTGTCAAGTTGTCGGCGTATTTGCATTGCTGTTTGTTCCTGATGCAGATGATCCTGTTTCATTGCTTCCCAGAAGCTGAGCACCTGTCTTGCTTTATTTGCTGACACCGAGATTATTCAGAACTTCGCCAAAGAACACCTTCTCCTTCACGAATCAATCCAAGAAGAATATGTTCTGTTCCAACATAAGAATGACCTAGTTTTCTTTGCCTCATCCATTGAAAGCTCAATGACTTTTTTGTTTCTAGGGAGTATAATGAATCGTTTGAGACATTTCCCTGCTCCGCCGTCCGATTAAACTTTCTACTTCTTTTTCTGAATTTATCTGAACCGAGTCCGAGGCTTGAAGAGCTTTAGCAGCAATGCCTTCTCCTTCTTAACCAGTCCTAATAAAATATGCCAGTGCCAATGTTATTATGACCTAACTGAAGTGTTTTCCTGTGCTAGCGCCAGTACTTTTTGAGCCTGTTCTGTAAATCTTCCAAACATCATATCGATTCATCCTCCTGTCTTTCTCCCATTCATTTCAAATGAAGCTGTTCTCTGATGAGAGCTGCTCGAATGTCCTTTCTTTGGACGCAAAGCGCGCCCGAATATTGCTGGAAAAACCTGGCTGCGTCAAAATCATAAGTTCATTATGAGGCTGTTGAAAGTCCTTTATTATGCCTAAGTCTATGCCTAATCGAACATCTGAAAGCACTTTGCAGTTTTGATTCTATCATCCGGCAATTAGACAAAACCCATAAGACCGATATACCTGATCCTCAAGTTCGATTTTTGTAGTTTGATAAATCGCTTCTGGCGGAATGTTCCTTGTTCAATCAACTGAGCAAAGAACACTGTTAAGATCCTCTACAATATCCTGTTCTGACTTAATAAGTGATCTGATTTGAAATTTGAAAGATATTCTCACGCTTGCCTTCCCTATAAATTCCTCTAACAACTAAGCCTAATTGATTAATTGCCGGTATAATTCGATTTATTTGCTCAGTTAAAACCAGCGCGGGAGATGCATCATGACTGAAGCCCTTAGTCCTGTCCCTACGTTTGTAGGACAGCTGTTAAGCATCCTCTTTGCTCATTGAAACGATAATCAACTTTTTCTTCAATCCAGTCATCAACCTGGTTTGTTTCATTGAAAGCTGAAACTAGGAAAAGACACTGAATTTAATATGGTCCTTTCATTTAGCATGACGCTTACTTCCTCATTTTTTCAGAAAACAGACAGCCAAAAAGGAGACTCCTGTCAGATTCGGACTGATTAGATGTTTTTCAACAAGCACCGTTTTTCCAAAGGCTGAGCATCATTCATTCTAATCAAACAAATTTGACTGATTCCGGGAATTTCTGCTCTGAAAACTGATCTTCAAATTGTTGTATGATGGATGAGGCTTCTTCATTGGAATACCAGGCGTAGGAACTTTATGCTCAAAGTTCCTTGCTAAACGTATGCGGCTGCTGAGTACAATGTCACTTTCAGGTCCCTTTGCTTCATCCAACTGCTTAGTGTCCTGAATAAAAATGCTTTAGCGACATTACTCCCAATTCCTCCTCACTATCTGTACTTTTTAGTGATTGTTCTAATGAACGAATTTGATCCTGACCTGCATTTTTCAAATTCTTTTTCTTGATGGATTAAGGATTCAAGTTTTTAGCATATCAATCTGCCGTCTGGACATGAAGATTGCCGCCTATTCGTTTTGGTATCTTACCTGCATGCACAGGTGTTTCCTGCTGTGAACTTTACGTAGGATTGGTGTAATGTTGCTATGAAATGTTTTGTAACATTCCGAACATCCAAAACGGCCAATTTTTCTGAATTGCTGAAAAGTCATTCCGCATTTCGACACAGATATTTGTTGAGTGACTGAACATTTGAGTTCCTGTATTTTGAAATGAAGAACCCATGTTCAGTAAACCCTGAAAGTAAATTATGAATAGAGAAACCTGATTTGCACTTATACCATATGAATCACTATTTTTTTTGGCACATTGTTCAAAATATGAATTCTATTTTTTCTCCGTTAACAACCTTTGTAAAGTGAAAAAGTGGCTGGTCTCTCGTTGCACTCTTACAAATCAATCTTTTCACCCGGCTTATTTTAATTTTAAAGAAGTCAGCATTGCCTTCATCATTCTCGCCTTAATTCATCACGTTCAGGTAAGTCAATGTGTAAACTGAGCGGTCCATTACACTGACCATCATTTTTGCTTCTTTTCTGAAATTACCTTGTCTTCTAATAGCCTTAAAAATAATGTCATCAGAGGCTGCTTGAGACAAATGGGTATTAATTTGAGAAATTATATTATTGATCAGACAACTTCATTGTTCATTTTAATTTTAATGATTCTGATGTAACTGCCGCCCCTGTTTGCTCTCAACAATATATCCTTTCGCTTGTAAATCTGGTGTTGATGACATAATTTATTTGGGAAGGAACGCATTGAAATTTATCACGTACTTTCACTGCTGTTTAATCTCTAAAATTTCTTTGCTATTTTGATCTAACACTTGTTTTAAATATTGTTCAATGATGTCAGAAATATTATGTCCCACTCAACCCTCCTTTACTGACTTTGACTATATTTGACTATAATTCACTATAAGCTTTTTCGAGAATTTTCAACTTTCTCGCCTCTATCCTTTATTATTTCCATTTTCCCGGTCCACAAACCTGATTGCTGATTTAAAATTCGGTATAAAGTTATTATATTATACAGTTAAGTGGGAATTTATGATACCAATAAACCAAAAACCCAGCTCAATGAGTTGGAATTAAACTTGCTTTGGCGGCGTCCTACTTCACAGGGGAAACCCTG
>JAENHJ010000334.1:0-40920 GCA_025330945.1 Mucuna pruriens | reverse complement strand
CTGACCAAATATCATCAAAATAAAATAGGGTTCTATTTAAACATATTTTGTTACTATGAGTTTATCACCACAATCACATTTTAAATACACTAATAATTACTTAACACCATTGTCAGCTTTAAAACAACACCTATACGAATACAGTGATTACCATATATTCATAGTCAATAATTCTATCGATGGGATTACGAAATGTCATATTTTTACCCAGCAGCCATTACCATGAAGACATGGAGTGTCAGTCTGTCGTTGATTTTGAAGTTTTGCGCCTGAATAACGATGTATTTAGGCATTACTTGAATATTGTTATAAATTATTGTTTTGGCTTATAAAATAAAGTAGAATTGTTTTCATCTATTTTGTGACATAGTAACACACAGTTCATAATTATAATTTAAAACTATTTAATACATAACAATACGTTATTCTATACCTTATTAACAAATAATAAAAATCACAATTTCTGATTTTACCAGCCATCCATCATCATTTTCCTTCATCACTTCTTACCTTACATAAGTGAATAGAGACCAACGTTTCAGAATATGATGACAGGTCGTTAAGAGAGAACTAAAAAATACTTTTGTCAACCGTCAATTTTTTTCTGTACCGCCAGCAAATTGTTGTACCCAATCAACAGCCGTCATTGCGTATCGGCAGTCAGAGTAACGAAAGAATTCTGGACAGCTTCTGTTGTGCTGAAGTAACTGGTCATCGATGTTCGACGGATCAGCAGACGAGCTTACTTGGTTGAAGACATTAAAATGACGAAAATAGCAAAGAGGTCGTTTTATTTGAACTTTACAACCTATTTTTGTTAATTGCAAAAAAATGTTTTATTTTGAAAGCTGCTTTTCGTGCCAATATTAAAACGGCTCGCAATTGCGCTCGATTGCGTCTTTACATTAACAGAATTAAATGATGTCCAGAGTCGGTCATAATCGCGCCGTAAGTCACAGTCAACGCTGCACAAGTCTTTATCGTTTATTGAGTTAGTGCCAGCGAGAAATATTGAGCCTTTGAATTAAAGAAAATTTTACTGACCACTTCAGGTCGCGGTAGTCTGTAGATAGATATGACATCAGCCATTTCTGTTTCTGTTTTTCTTAGGCGTATTACACCACAGTCAAATATTTGTTTTCTTTTTCTACTTACCTAGCCCATTTGTCTTCACACTTTTTTCCATTCTTTGTCACTTTCGACCATGCCTGTTGCTATCAGGCATGACTTCACTTCAGCCTTTTGGCTCATTTCTTAGAATGTTCATCTTTCAGTTGACAGCACCAGATATTTCTGTTAGTTAGCTCATCCGAAGAAAAAGTGAAAATTTGATTACGTTGTTAATCACCAAGATGAGCAGCGATTTCGTTATATTGTATCTAAACAGCACAGCATTATATAATCTGAAGATTTACTCATTGCCCACAGTCAAACAGTGTTACTGTGTTTTCAGTGGTGTATGAATTATTGCTTACCAGCCTGCCAGAGCAGAGCTTGCCGACTTCGAGCGCATATTTCGACAGTGGCACCAGCCATTTGAGAGAACTGAAAGCGCATTTCGATTGTGCGAACAAGACAGACTTACAGTGCCAACGTGTTCAGTACACCACGTCATTAAATGACAGTGACAAGAAAAACAATGTTAGCCTCAATGTCACCTGGCTCAGTAATGTTGCTTAAATTGTAAAGCATTACGACAGTCATTGCTCATTTTCGATTAAACCTCAGCCAACTTAACCCCTCCACATTGTCATTTCATTCATCATTTAAAGCCACAGCCATTTTTTGTCGCAGAATGCGGTTAATATTATTATACGGCGGCCGTACCCAGCCAATGTTATTATGATGATGTTACCGCGCTTCACTTGCAATTCGATGTCGATGCCAAATTTCAGAGCAGCATCGCAGCCCGTCATTTGCTGTTCGTCCATTCAGAAGAAATGAAGCGAACTTCCAACAGTTCCAGGCGTGAAACGCGCCAAAGCGACAACAGCCAGCAATAAGCAACAATGCCGACACCGCTGATATAAAAATAAAATGATACAGTATCACGGGAGAACATCAAAGATGTATTAGAATTGAAAGAGATCGAAACACGAGGCTGAACTGTTACAGCTCATGGCTGATTACAACGGGCAAGAACTGCTGTTACGAAGCACCACCGTTAAGATAATGTCTGGCCGGCATTTTGGTTATTTAGTCATGGAACCATCAAAGAGTATTGCTTCAAAGTTGAAGCGAGAATTTGCTTTTGACATGACGTTAAAGTTATTGAAGATTTGGGAAATGATAATTATTTCAATGGCTCACGGCGATGGCGCGCTACATTTATGAAAGTTGTACTGACGCCGAATGGCTTGGCGATTTAATGACACGTGTCATTCGCGAAGAACAATACCGGCTGTTGTGGTTCGCGCGAAAGTTGCCCGAATAATGATGTTCGTGAAAGAAATTTTCTGTTTGCCGGTGACATCATCGGACAGGTGCATCTCGACATAGTGAATAACAGCAGGGTACCAAGGTCGTTTTTGTGATGGATGTGGACGTGTTAAGAATGAGGTTACGATCAGGTCGGCCGCAGGATCATCCCAGCGTTCGCGCCTCATCTGCATCGTTCGTTAACATGGTACTGCCCCAATTCAGTTACGATACTGAAGGTTGGCAGCGTCTTCTGAAAGCTGGAGAAGTTCGGCGTGCTGATTCAGAGCGACATCATGGTTTTGCGTTTGCTTGGACTGGCGGGCAGTGGTTGATAACAGCAGTTGCTCTTCTGGCCTTCCATGTCGCGCATTTATCGCCAATAAAATGTTACCGTTATGATTATATTCTCCGCGAACGTATCGTTGTTGTTGCTGTGGGATCGCATCGGTGACGATCTTCAGCGTTTGCGCAGCACCACAGGCAGGCGTTATCATGCCTGATGCGCACATGCTTGCCGTCATTTACGGTTTGGCCACCATCGCTTCCACCAGCTGTCAACGCCGACGAAGAGCCGTCACGGTTTGAATGTCATCAACTACACAGACCGATATGGGTTGGGTATTACTATGATGATTTGGTCCATGTATTGCAAGACATTTTTCCTTTCAATGGCTGCGTTGCAGGTCATACTGCTAAGATGTTAGCAGTTAATGTTTGTGTACTCTTCAGTCGTTTGAATGATCATTCTTCAGTCGTTATTGATTTGTCGACAATAGCAGCTTCCAGTCTCTTTGCCATTGGCGGTTGCCGCCAGAGTTGCATTAGTGCGGCTCAACTTTTTTCTGCAGCAGGCCGACGAAATAAAAATGCGGTTTGCTGGCTGAGCGTTCGCGAATGTCGCAGTTTCATATTGTTAATTTTCATTGAGATTTTGGCGCTGAATATTCAGCATTATCTCAGACGCTGGAGTTCATAGCAAAATAAAATGGTGAAGAATTAGCTTAAATTAAGAAATAAAGAAAGCGAATCAAAGATTCACCAATCGTCACTTATCATAAATGCATGGGTTAATGAAATTCATTCGAACACAAATAAGGTCCAATGTCATTATCATATACTCACAATTCAGTTAATTAGATTCAAGCATACATCAAGACAATAATTTTGCAGCTAAAAAGGTAGAAAAAAAATTAGAAAGCTCGCTTATACGAAGATTTATTATGAGTTATAATACAAGATTTTATAATGTTATAAATGTTAAGTATTTTATACGAAATATAAATAGCTGAAAGATTTTTATGCCACTAAAATATTAATTGATTTTAACTTTCGAACTGTTTAGCTAAGCCTTTAAATGCTTCGTAGTTAAATCGCACGCAGAATTTGAATAACGTTTTAAGCCAGTTAATAGAATGTTGCACTTGAACACGTTGTTTTCTATTATGAGAACTTTTTCTTGTTAGTTGTAATATTATGAATGCAGGTCACACAAGTTTTGATAATTCTGACTCACCAACAGGCCGCGATTAGTGAAGCGGGGAATCACCTAACCCAGACCGCCAGTAACCAAAGCTATCAAAAGTCATATCCTAACTGCGGACCTACCGTAAAACTAACAACTATAAAAGTTCCTTTAACTCAATAATAGAAAAGCTTTACAATAGAGAAAACATAAATGACATTCAAATTCTGCATTCCTGATTGCTACAAGAGCTATGACTATAGCTTTGAAGCTAGCCGACTCGAAGTTAAAGTCCATTAATATTTTAATTGGTATAAATCTCAATCCGCTATACTTCCCACTATGTATCACAACTGCCATAATCAACATAAAATTTCAAACGCTGTCTCCTCATTCAGGTCAGCATTCAGCAGATAAACCAAACCATAAAAATTACCGCATGACATTGCGGTCCCCACCAGTCCAAATAAAAGCACGGTAGCGCTTGAGCCATGAGTTTAAAGTGCGAACGCCGTAATAAATGGGTCAGCAGCCGACGAAGAACTATCTGGAGAAGTTCATCATGTAATTCTGTTTGCCAGCAGCACAGACCATTTATTACGTAGTTGCAGCGGTATTGGTGACGGTGCGAACCAGTTGCCAGCGTTGCTATTTATCAGCCGAGCGCCACCAAATACACGACTTCGAAGCGTTAGTTAAGCCCAGAACAGTTTTCTGTTTTGTTAACAGAATTTAGAATTTGCCAAGTTTATTATGAGAATCTCAGTTTATTATGAGAACTTTTCCTTGTTCTAGTTAAAGAACACCCAGTGCCTAATTCATCGATTGAATGTCGCTGATAACTGTTTACCGCGAAAACGAGTTAACGTCGTCTTCGTTTCAACTACGATCGTCATTTGCCGGAAATCGCGCGCCTGTTTCATCACCCAGCATTGAACGGCGAACCAGCGTTTCTGGTTTCCTGTCGCTTTCGCATTTACGTAAAGCAGTTTTGGCCTATTGTCTTTTGCCATCAGTTTCAGCAGCCGAATAAAGAAGACGAGACAGCAATCGCTGACGAAATGATTGTGAGATTAACTATTTTGCAGCATTTTAGTCATAAGCAGCAAGAATGATAAATGCATTTACACCCATACCTGCTCACAGTCGACACAAATTTAGCAAGAGAGACAATGACGATATAATTAAAAATGAAAGTGAGCACAAGAGGTGAATCAAGACATGACATTGCATCTCTGAAAGAATGATCCCGGCGCATATTGGCGGGAGAAATTGAACATGGTGCCGATTAACAGAGGAGAAAATAGCGGTCAGCGAATTTACGATCATCAGTTTGCATTAATAGTATTGAAGTTATTGAAGATATAGTCATGAGCAGATCAACCGTCATTGTAGTACTCATGTTTAATAAGCACGCAGATCACTGGCGTTAACGAAGCGAAGACAGCAAGGCTGGCGCTGATGGTGAGCTGCAACATATTGCCAGCACAAAAGCACCGCTTCCATATTCAACATCGATAAAATGAAGAACAATAAAGAAAGCCGTCCAAAAAGATGTTTCTTCAGTACCGACCAATGTATCGCGTTGTTGCGCGCACGCTCACAGCGGTCAGTTATGTCGATACGCGAGAAGCTCAGCGAGCGACCATTGAGGATTAAAGACATGAAGTTAACTCAGTCACAGGCGTGTTTAGTTAACCAGATGACGAATATACCACACAAACGAAGCACATTATGCCGACAATGAGCTGGTTATCAGCCGCTACCTGCTGGTCGATCCAGTTCGCGCCATACCAGATGCTGTTTGCTGTCGGTTTATCAACAAATCTCAAAAAGTCGACCAGTTGATGCCACCGCTATTTTATTGCAATCGAAGAAACCTAAACTTCGACAGACTTGTCCGATATGATTTCAGCTTATCGTCGCCGTTATTGAACGACGCTATAAAGCGAGTCGGTTTCGTCTTGATCGAATGCGCAGTAATGTAATGCAATTAAAGTCGTTATTGCCGCAGTCATGAAGTTCAATATCAAGTTCTAGCTCATTTCACCAGTTTTACGTTCTATATGCTGACGCCAAACACCTCGCCCATTGTCATACCGAGATTTACGCAATCGCCATCATCAGTTGGGCGTGATGTCTGCAGTTGATTTTATGCTCTCACCAGGCTCTCAATACTGAATTAAGCAAACCAGTTCCCATCTCCATATTTCATTCTTCATTTACGCCATCGGTGCACGTTATCATTGGTGCTTCTCTCGATCGAGGGAAGCGCAGTCGTGAACCGAGCAGCCGAGGCCGTTGCTAGAGGGACCGATTGATCACTCAATGCACTCAAGGGACCTGATCCTCAGCTGCCCTGGCAGTGGAGGCGAAATCCATCACCGCCGACCACGCGTATCGTCGCGGAAGACGAGTCACCAATCCAGGCCCTATGTTTGTATTTCTGTGCTTCAATAATACAGTATATTTCTAATTTCCTGATCTCCTCGCTGCATTCCTAAACTTTACCTCTTACTGCGTGACATGACACAGTTAATGCTAGCAACGCAATGTCTGTCAATCGAACTCGTGCTAACTACTCAAGAAAGTAATCAACCAGAGAACCCAATCGAGTAACATAAAATCAACTCGGACTTAATCCCGCCAACCGATGAGGTAGCATGATGCGTACTCCAGCATGTATCAATGACTAATGTTCGCTGCATCAACATAAGAACATTAAAGGTTGATGAGACTGTGGACTGAGGAATGAACTAGGAAGGACTTTGATTATTGGACTAAACATGAACACCTGTGAGTAGCAATAGTAGAGAAGTTAGTTTAGCCGCATTCAAGATTTTAGATTAATTGTATCTTTATTTTTACTCGCATCCAAATCCCCTCGTTTCTCATCGCCGGACAGAGCCTCGCCTAACTTATACGTCTGCTTGCATCAACTTAACCAAGACCGAGGCTTGTATAAACAGTATTTCGATCAGCTGTCGAGAGATGAGTCAGCACTCTACACTCAAGAGCTTTATTTGCTTACATAAAATCACAATTGAAGATATCGTGCCCTTTGAGAAAATTCACTCTGTGTCAATATTATGCTATACAGGGCTATTTGATAAACAAAAATTGACTCAGAAATCGCTTTATCAAGAACATCACAAAGAACTCATCTTTGTATTTCACAATGGAAAATGACACCAACACTTGTTTAGTCACCCTTATGTCTCCACAATCATTCAGCCACTCAAGTCTATATGGATTAGATGCTGCTTTTCGTAAGTTCACTTTCTCAACCAATAAGGTGCTAGCACTTAGTACAACTCTCCATCACAATAATCATGCTACATACCTTGTCATTTGTGTGGCACCTAGTATGAAAATTATATTCACGTTGCTCATGTCACCATCTTCCTTAGGTTGTATGCTAAGAAGACGCTAGTGACAAGAATATCTCCATTTTACAGGTTCAACAACTTCCATGTCACTACAATCCTCCAATGGTGGCTTATCATCACTTGAGCTTCACTTTCTATTTCTCCATTATCCAACATAACAATTGCCTTTTATTTCGGGCATTAAGAAGCTAATATGTCCAACTCCTTGATCACTTGAAACACTTGATATCACATGATCTATAGGATGTATTAGTGTCAATTTTAACTTTAAGAGAGCATTTGAATATTTGGCTTTCACATCTGGATCCGCAACAACTTTTATTGTTCTTCCAGTTTTATCTCGATGAAGAGCTAGAAGATGAAGTGAATTTGGAAGAGCTATTAGACTTCAATTGCTCTCCACTCTGAATTGCTTTGAGCAGCAAATCCTCTATCTCCATATAATGTTGCAACTCCACCACATCAACTATCTCCTTTAAGCCTCCAATGAATCTAGCCATAGTTACCTTGCTGTCTTCCTTCACATTGGCTCTAGTCATGGCTACTTTTCATCTTCTTATAGTACTTCTGCACACTCTAGAACCTTTAGTGTTAAACATCATATTTTTCACACAAGTCCTATGGTAGGGTTTGATACAAATCTCCTTCTCATGATAGATTTCATATCTTCCCATGTACTAATAGGCCTTTCTCCATATTCACTTATTAATCACAAACTGATCCTACTAAAGTACTCAACATAGTCAGTAAATTTAACAATTGCTAATTTTACCTTTTTCCTCCTCCGAGTAGTTGTGACAATCAAACACATGTTCAATTTTTCTCCCCACTCCAAGTATACTTCAGATCATTCTTTCCTGAAATGTAGGGATTGTCATCTAATGCTACCTAGTAATTGTCATGTCTTGGTTCACCCTTATTCTCATTTTCACATTATATCGTCCCATTTGAATACTCTCTTCTTCTTCCTCATCATCATGTCGACTAGGCCTCTATACCTGGCATAGGTCAGAATCATCAGTCTGCATTTATCTCATTCTTCTCACTTATGACCAAAATGCTGCACAAAAATTGCTAGAAAGGAAAAATCCCTACACAAACACTTTCTCATGTGTTTACGCCAATTATATTGTAGTCACTGTATCACCCACTTTAGCTGTCTCATTACTCTCGCCTTTACCACTCAACTTTTCCTTATTAGCTCTTAAGTAAAGAACTTTAAGAATGATGCTATAAAGCAAGAAACAAAAAGGATTTGGGGTAATGTGATAACTTTATAAAACAAGCACTAGCAAGAAGAAGAATTCTGATCAGCTGACACGTACAACGACGTATTATGATGCAAAGGGAAAATATGACAAAATTCAAAACCTTTGTTTCTGCTCAGATTTTTTGATTGTAGCACAATGCAAAAATAACAGGTTGACTATTGACAAATATAGAAAACCGACATATGCGAAGGAGAGAGAACACTTGATTTCAGATGAAGCTTTTACTACCAAAAATGACACGATCTTAAAAATGGATTGTCTCGAAGAGATAATGAACTTGACGCTACCACTACCCTAGTGGCAGCAAACCAAAGCTATCAAAAAGCGTTTACCCCAACAGCATCTGTCATGCAGAACTAATACTATAGATGTTCCTCAACCTCAAGAACAAAAGGAAAAAGCCTCAATAATACATGAAACACAAAGTTCTCATAATACAGAAACACACAAGATGTCTGATTCAACCCTAAATCTCTGTCTCTAATCACTCACAAGAGCTTTGTTTATTAGATCCTAGCTAGGCAGCCCCCAGTTAAAGTCCATCAAGATTCGACGACGATAAAATCTCAACCGCTATAACTCACCATAAAATCGACTCGCCATAACTGACTTTTCCTCGTCACCCACCAACCACCAAATCATTATATCTACGTCATTTAAACGATCCTAATTAACTACCAAATTGGCTACTTCAAACAAATGACATGAGATACTGGCTTTACTTTGCTCTCTTCAAGACGTGCTTTCATTCATCATGGGTCTCTACTCTTCATCACCTCGGCAATAAAACACATTTTGGCACAACCTCGATCTCACTTTACTTTTAAATCCTTTCACTCAAATGCTGCCTCAAAGAAACATTGCCTCTCGTTTTGGCTGACTCAGTCACGACTAACGCGTATATTATGCTCATGGGCTGGCTTCATCATAGCAGCTATGACATTTATATGAGTTATGGGCAGCTTTGAGATTTTATATCAGAGTTATACGATCAGATTTGATAAAGTATAAAGAAGTTTGACAGATTTTATAACACCAAACAGAACGACTCATCTCCGAAAGTCATTAGCCTATAACAGTGATCGCATACTAGAATAACATTTATGTTTTCTCTATTGTAAACTTTTCCTTTTATTAGCCAAAGAACTTTCATAGTAGTCATTTACCTAGAGTCACTGCCAGATACGCTGATAATTGCTAGGTCAGCCAGCAGCGCCCCCTTCACCAATCGCCTAATTCCGCCAGAATCAAACGTTAGCAGACGTGTGACCACCAGACCTGCCCAGCAGAACCACATTATAAAAGTTCTAACCTAATAACAACAGCGAAAAGTTCTCACAACAGAGAAAACACAAACGCTATTCAAATCCAGCATTCCGACAAGTTACGAAACGTTATTCAAATTTCACATCTCGATTGCTATTACAAGAGCTTATTTAAGGCTCTAGCTAAACAGTTCAAGTTAAAATCCATCATATAATCGCATATAAATCTCAACCTACTATAACTCCCCACCATAAAATCCACGCCATAAACTCACAGCACAAAATCTCAACACTATAACTCCCACCATACTCAACCACTATAACCGACTTTCTAATCACCACTTACTACTACCAAAAATTATTATGAACACAGAACGAATCTCACTCAATCAAGTTAGCTCAAATTATATGACACAGACATCGACCTGATTTCATGTTCTTTCACATTTTTCATTTTCTTTTTCACCAACTGCAATAAAAGAGATCTCATGCAGCTGATTCACTTTACTTACTCTTTTCCTTTGATTTCCAACCTGCGCCTGACAAAGACATTATCATTCTATTGATTTTAAAACCTCAGCATGCACTCTAATGTCATACAGACGTTTGTCAGTTTAATTCTATCACATTTTAAGAAGCAATCTAGTATCTATTTGCTCAAATTAATATAATATATATTTTACAACATTCACATAATTTGCTCAACCAACAAATTAAGCTCAGACTCAACATTTTATTTTAAATGTCCGAAACATTATTTAGAGTTACAAATTGAGCTACCTCTAATGCAGAGCCTCAACGAGCTAACCTTAATACAAGAATAGAGAACACAAGGGCTAGCTGGAGGAAGCATATTGTGACAAATCTAATACTAGCATTGATAAGAGCTAAGGAAAATTGATCGATCTAAAGAACTATTTTCAGAGAGTACACAAAACAAACTAGCAAACATATCAACATTAACTGCTTGTGTCTATCTCTCGAAGCATCTTCAACTTAATTGTACTACATCATATTAACACTTACTATCCATGGAAAGGAAAATGATTTTTACATATATAGTATATCATCATATCTTTGCTGCAAAGTCTACATAAGGATTAACCAACTGTCACTTTACCAAAAATATTACCTCAACCTAACAGTCCTATTGTCCTCAATAGTTGTAACAGCCATTCAAGTATTTGCCCTTCAAAATGTAGGCAATAACAAATCAATTTAAGATTCCAAATTCATCGGTCAGCTCGGTCATTTTGTTGAACTGAAAACAATTAAGATGATGTGTGTGGAAAGATAATTAAACCATAAAATGACTTGTAAATAAATGTATTTTCTTAAAACATGTGCATCCTTAATATACCACCTAATACACATCAAATAATGATTTGTGTACCTATTATATAATATATAGTGCCTAACTAAATTATTCTTCACAATGCACAAATTGTCCTAAGGATACTGTATTTAAAAAGTAAAAAGCGCACTTAATATTTAAAACTTATACCTTGAAATATAGATCTGTCCCTTTGCATTTCCGCGATCCACAGTAGCAACTAACCTTGGATACGTTTTCCTGGAGGAATTATAAATCATAACCCAAAGTTCTCGCCAGCAGTATGTTTCAACAGCAACAACATTTTGTATGGAAGAAGTCTTTATTATTGATCATGGCGCATAACATCTCCTGACATGGAGATTAGGAGAACAACTATGATTTGCAATCTTCCAATGTTTCATATCTTGTTGCATCAATGAAGCCTCTTGCCAACACTGCAAAAACAGCGCAACTGTTAAATGAAGTTCAAACTTCAAAACACAAGAAGGGTATTCATAATGAACATACCCATGTGAAATATATAGTCATCATTTAGCTTCCAGATCCAGCTTTTTTTGTTATGACTTCTCCAATACCACATACAAAGCTTCAGAGGAATGAATGAAAGCTAACACCCTTCAACCTTTTCACTTGTCATGAAGATTTCTAGTTGGAACTGAATACCATGTTGACTAACTTGCTGATGCAAGATGAGAGCACTTGAAAGAAGGGCCACACTGAAATAAGGGACGATTCCTTTATAGCAAGCCTTTTTGTTACAGTCATATGGCATTATCCCACCATTCTTAACAATACAGCTATATTTTCTCACGGTCCACATCCATTTGCACAATCACATCCACAAAGAATTGATTGCTTGAACCTCCCGTATATATAGTTATCTACTATGCAATCAAAGGATGTGGGTATCTGAACACAATCCGTTGATGTCACCAGCGAATAGGAAAATTTTTCTTTTTCCCCTGAGACATCACTTTATTCGAACAACTTCTTTGACCACAACCTTCAGATTTGTGTTTCTTCCTGAGTAAACATGCAAATTGACCTGCATTGTCACCATTGTCAATAATCTCATCCTCAAGGGTAACACAAGGTTGAGTTGTTTCTAACATTCTATTCAGCGTAAACTGAATACAAGTTTTCAATTTTCTCTTTCTGCGTCATCTTATCCATTTTTATATGCTTCATCATAAACAAATGAGCCATTAGAAATGCTATTAGCACTATCCACACTATCAAATTCCTCAAATCTTCACATATAACTCACAAGACTTTTAGCTATCCATGCCATTCTTCTAAGCCACTTCTCCTTCCAACTTTTGATCTTGAAGGAAACATTACTTTCACATTGATTCTCCAGACCCACGTAAACCAAAGTACCACTAGTTTTCTCCTGAAAGATTATCATAGCGATTGTCACAACAATGCCGTAGCCAATGAAAGTTTCCGTCTCATATAATCAATGCCACTTGTAAATTGCCGATGGAGGCAATATTGAGTTCAGCCTCGATTGACGTCACAATCTCAATCCCACATGCTCCCACATGCTTTGAGTGTTCTCCATTGATGCTTTTTCTATTCATCACCATTGCTGCTTCTATCAGAAACTTTTGTTTTTAAGCTATCAAATTCCCAGGTTGATCAGTTTTATATTGATGCATTAGTTTGGCAAAACAAGTTTATATGTCAGCAATGCTTGTTTCACCTTCTTTATGTTTCAAAGAAACTTGCTGAAAGTTCCCTTCATTTCTTTCAGATGAAAGGACGAACTACCATGCTCATCATGACAAATAAATGATGATGATAAGTAGGGGACCATTCTTTCGTACTTAAAGCGATTTTGAAGCATTCATTTAAACATCCACTCTATACCATATATATATGTATTAGCACATTCATCACTAGTATCATAACTATGAAACAAGAAGATTTTACATAGCAGAAACCATGGTATAAATAAACAATATTAACAAAAACGTTATTCACTAAAAATTTAAAAAATGAAACACATTGAAGCATACCTTGAAGCATTCAAATGATGAAAATTAAGTGATATTATTCAAAAATGAAGGGTTCAAATTAAACTAAGAGGTTTAAATAATCAGAAATGAAACAATATTTGTCGTGAGAAATGCTGTTTACGCATGGCAGGTTTAAAATAATATATTTTTACATTTTCTATTTACTGAATTAGATATTTATTGAAACAACATTGTTATGTTTTCATTGTGTCTTGACATCTTCATCACTGTAACATTTTGTCATTTTGTGGTTGCTTTTGCTGTGAGTGATAGTGTACTACGATTCTGTTCTTTTTTGTAAGAGTCTCTATCTTGTTCAACTCTAATCAGAATACGCTTTCACTCTTCAAATTCTCACTACTTAAATTTTATTGCTCACTGTAATCAGAATATACTTCCAAGTCAATAAACATTTGCCGTCTTCAAAACTCTCTCTAGTTCTTTAGTGAGTGTGTGTAAGGACAGATAAACCCCAACTCCTATGAATGCATACACACACATTTTTGTACAGAAGACTTAACACAGTAACACTCATTTGACTTACAATGAGCAATGAACAAATCTTAGGTTATATAATACTGTACTTTGAACTAGATCACAGTATAGCTACATTGGAGAATCAGCACTCATAAAGTTGCTATCTTGGTGATTAGCAGCATTAGTAAAATTTTTAATTCTTTCTTTGCTGAGAGTAAAGCTAAAAACTAGAAACTATCCTAGTTAACATTAACAAGAAGATGAAAAAAAAAGACTATTCAATAATAATAAGAAATAGAACAAGAACTACAAGAACAAAAATGAAAAGTCAAGAAAACGGTAATTCATACCCGATAAGTTTTGAAGTGATGAAGACATGGATGTTATTCAGAGAGTGACAAGGAATGGAAAAAGTGTGAAGAAGAAGAGAACCAGATAGAACAAGAGTAAGAAATAGAAAAAGAAAAACAAGAATACAAAAATGAAAAAGCTTTAAGAGAAGGATTGAAATAAATATTTAATTCTAGGATTTACTTAAGAAAGGACAAGAACAAGAAAATATTCATACATATATTTATTTAATGAGATATTTCATACATACCATCTAAAAAAAAACAAGAAAAAAACAAGTAAAGAAAACATTATTAGTGTGACGCAACAGCAGAACCTAATAGTCATATCACACATGTACACACGGATTTGGATTATTTTGCACTGACACAAATTAATTAATTAAAAATTTTCTTTATATATTTTTAATTTAAAATTTCAAATATTTTCCTTTTTTCTTTTCTTTTCAATGAAAGTAAAGACTTGTGCAGAAATATTAGTCCAAACAGAGAAACTGTTGACTGGTACTGCCACTGTGACTACACGGCGCGATTCGGCCTTTTCAGGAATTATATTTGACTTAGTTTACCTCATTTAATTCACAAGTTTATTATAAAAAAGTTTTAAAATCAGATTTTAATTACTTTGAGAAATTGTTTTTGTATTGTTCTTTGAAAATGTGAATATAGCTAACTTTCAAAATAGAAAGTATTTTTTTGTTAATTGTAACTAAAAAAATAGGTTATACCTTTATAAAAATTCTAAAACAAAACCAATTACTTTTATATATTTTTAAATCATTTTTAGAAATGTGAAGAAATGGTCTTCAACTCACCAAACTCATCTACTTTATAAACCCAGTGACCATTTGATTCTCTTTCCTTATTTTGTGATTCAAGTCCAACGGACATCGATATCGACACGCACATAGGCCGTCCTTTATTTTTTTGGTTACTATACTTCAACACAACAAATTTAGAGCTGTCAAAATTCAAATTCTTTTTTCGTTACTCTCGTTGCCTGATACAATGTCTACACCATTGACTTGGCTATTTTGAGTTAAAAGTTTTTTTTAACGAATTTCACCGTATGTTTCAATTTATTGTACAAAATAAAAAAAGAAGAAAGAAATTATTGGTTGAAGGTAAAAGTATTTTTTAGTTCTCCTTTAAAAATCTAACCCGGATTATATCCATCACATGGTTATTATTTCTATGAAAAAGATTAGTGTCTAATTCACAGAGATTAAGGAAAGTGAGTGAAGATAGAGAAGTAAAAATTAACTTATAGAGGAAAGAGAATGATGATAGATGAACAATTTAATTAAAATCAAATGTTATGAGATTGAGTTTTTGAAGATATTTAATTATTTTGTTAATACATATTCAATTTATATAAACATTAATTATTTATATTATTGTTACATATATTAAAATAAGTTTTTTTAAAATTATAATTATAATTTTATGTGTGATTTACTATGTCACAAAGTAGATTAAGTAATTTACTTTTATTTTTATCAAAAAAAAATTTTAAAATCTTTTAATTATGAACATATTATTAATAATTTTATAACAAAAAAGATAATATTCAAATTATTATAAATACATCATTATTTAATTTTTCAATTATTCAGACAATTCAAAAAAATTTCAAAAATCAACTTTGAATAGTTGTTACTCCATGTCTTGCATGAGATAGAATGATAATGAAGCAACACAAGGTAAGTGGGGAATGGGTAATAATTTCATTTTACCCTTTTAGATAAAAAATTATGTCTAGTATTTGTTTATGTCCACATGTATCCATTAAATTGGTATTCATGATTATATAATTGTTCACTGGTATTCACATTATTTATAGGTTATTTGACAAAAATTTGTTGGTACTGAAAGTTGTTAAATTGAATTATTGAATTGTAATATTTGGATAAAATTATTTGTTAAATTAGTTGATAAATGTAAAGTAATAAAATAGACATGTTTATATGATTTTAAATATAAATTTTATTTTATTTTATTGATAAAATATTTTTTGGATAATTATAATTAATTTTATTATTTATTTTAAAAACTCTTATATTTTTATATATAGATAAATTATTTTAACTACATATTTTTAGTTTCAATTATTATATCTTTTTAATATTATTTACTATTAATCTTATATTATATTTTAAAATATTCTTTTGACCAATTTAAAATAAAATAAAAATAATATACATTAAGTAAACATCATTTTTCATTATATTAATTAATGTAATGGTTTAAATATCTTTAAGTATAATGTTAAAATAATAAAATAAATATTATAAATAATATATAGTTAAATAAACAATGTAATGTAAAAAATATTCAAAAATAATAAAAATAAAATAAAATAAACCTATCATGTATCATTATCAATTTTTTGAAATATAATAATAAAAAATAAATAGTGTAATGGTTAAAATAAATAGTATACTATAAAAAAATTAAAATAAGTATATTACCTATCATTACTAATATCTTGTAGCATTACCAAAGCAACCAAAAAATAAAATGAGCAAGAAGAACAACTACTAAAGGGATCAATGTGTGAGACATGCAAATAAGTAGAAGAAGAGAAAAAAATGATAATAAAATCCCACCTCACGTAAAAAGGATAAAAAATTAATAAATATTTTAAGAATAAAAGGAAAATAAAATATAAGAAACTAGTTGAAATAACATCTCAAAAGATACTGTAAGTTACTAAAAAAAAAAAGTTCACAAAATGTTATTAATATAATTAAAAAAAATTAGCTAGAAAAAGAAGTTATAAGCTAGCTGAAAGTGTTTTGTCAAATATAATCTATGGATATTTGTTAAAATAAATTTTAAAAATAGCAAAAAAATTAAAATAAGCAAATTCTAAACATATTTATACTAAAAATATGATTTTAAAATATATATATTTATACTAAAAATAAATTAAAAACAACTTAATCTATATATAATTAGATATATTAAGTAATCTTAAATTGGACTACCTGCAAGTGTAGTTACCTTACTACCATCATCCTTGTTGATAATAAACATATACAAAAAAATGAGTAAACTACAAGGTCTCTAATGTGATAAACATTGACAATTTAGTCAATGGATGTCATCAAATTAAAAAATCATCATCGGATGTGTAAATTACTAGTGCGGTCTAAGGTGATGATACTTAAAAAGAAATTTTTTAAATAAACTTTTTTACTTTTGATGAGAGAGCTATAATTGAATTATTTTTACCTATATATGTGGTTTTTATTTTATAAAAACTAGTAATAAATGTTTTTTTTTGTCAGTGCTTTCTATTAAACTTAATATTACTCATGTAACACATTATGTATCAATGGGACATTAAACTTGGTGTCTATGATAACGTGAATTTTTACACAATGGGAAACTATATTGAAAATATAATATGTAATCATCATTTTTGGCTATTTAAACACTATATATAAGGTGAACATTGAATGGTTCGCCATTTTGCCTAAGTCTATCTTCTTCTTCCATTTTAGCTATTTTCTCCTTTTGTTGAAGTAGAAGACTAGTGGGTAGTTATGATGGGAGGTGAAACGGAATGTTCGCAACCTTCAAACAAGAAAAATAAGAAAATTTCAAGTGAAAATGGATCTGAATTGAAATACAGTAAATAGACATATCAACATTTACAAGAAAACTTATTTCATATTTGTCTAAAATCAAAACACATGTGCTACTAAGTTTTGTGCACCTTCCAAGTTTTCAATAACCAGCTTGTAAAACTGTTTGGTTAGTTTTTAAATTCAACATAACCTTAACCGTTGACCTGCTAAAGATCTATAGACTTAGGATTAACTTAAGAATAATGTTATTAAATTTCAAGTTTTAGACCCACCAACAAAAAAAAAAAAAATATTTATTATTAGTTATTATAAAAAAAATAGTCACTTATGTTAACAAAACAACTCAACATATAATTTTATCATTTAAAATAATTTTTTTTAAATTTGGTTGAGACTCACTCATCGATAAACTGAACCTTTGTAGCTTATTCACTCTTAGGTTACTAGTACAAATAAAAATGTAGGAGATTTTCCAAAGATGAAAAAAAAAAAAGAAGCCGAATGATAACATACATTTATAGCTAATAACTCATCCTGTTCATATGGCGAAAGACGACATAATGTTATTGCTAACTATTTGCTGATCATCTTGTTGTTTGATTAATCGACCATGCCATTCGTGTGCAAAACTTGAAAAAAAAACATTTTCTTAAAATTAAACAGGTCCAGTGGACAACTTTCCTAAGTTTATCACTGAGTTGCTTAACGCTGATAGCTTTTTTGTATATCATGATTGGGCGTTCTTCACCTGAAGTAAAAGGCGGAGAAAATGATTTTTCACTTGTCATTTTACACTTGTAATATTATCTTTATTTACGTCATTTTGGTCCCGACCACATGTTCATACGCTGACCAAAGTCAATATGTCATATGGTATAACAATTAAATTTGACTGTAAGCACTTAATGGAGGGAGTAACTTGGCTTTACGGCTTTACATTCAAAACAACTTTTAAATTAATTACATTAAATTGTCAGCACTCACCGTGTTCAAGTACTAACTTGATAGTTTATTTGAAAAAAATTGGCTGTTTTACCTGTGAGACCCATTGAGCTATCCATTTTTTAATCTGTAATTTTTACGCACATGTATACGTAGTATATGTTTTGATAGCTAAATATTTCCACCATATATATGTTTTGATAGTTAACATGTTATCCCCTGTTACCTGCGATTATAACTCATTACTGATTGAGAGCTAAATATTTATGGGGAAGTGTAGTAATGTGAATGTGAAATTATTAAATGTTCTTATATAGGATATGCATGTATGCATAGGCTCATTCTGGCCAGATCAAATTATATCTAAATTTTATGAGTATTTTAAAAAAACAAATTTACAATAGCTAAGATAAATACTCATTTACGGAGATGGAGGCAGAATTAGATATTAGAATTTTAGCAAGGTGTCAAGAACCATGGTGTGTCGCACATTGGCAAAGATGAGTCTCGATGTTTAAGTTCCTTCCAAAATTGAGGAGTCACCACCAGTATTTTATGAGAAATGAGAAATACCAGAAACCATAAGTTGATAAGGTAAGTCTAGCATCAAAGGCTAAGTTAGAGTCAATTACGCTGGGGGAATCACCAGGTTCTCATCACGCCTATCCAAAGATAGCACCCTTATTGGATGTATGAAAAGTGCAATGGTTTCTTTACTATAGCTATTGCCTCCTAGAATGAAAGATATTTTACAAGGCATGAGAATTTAGGTGTTTCGGGATGAACAACTTGACAAGAGTCGCCACTCCCCGCAGTATCTCCTTGCAAATGAAAATCAAAGTTCACATAGTTATGAGGCAAGGATGGTTAGATGGGAGGGAGCCGACCGTTGGCTCATGGGATGGAAGGAGGTCGAAGTTGAGTCGCTACCTGATATAGGATGACCAAGATCGACTTGGATATATGGAAGTATATAAGATCGAGATTACTCGATTTTACCAATATGTGCGAAAGACTGAGACTATTCAAGCCATGGAATGCCGGTTGTATTAAGGTGTGTGGTATTTAACGAAAAGGGTGGACTATTGATAGAAACTCAACCGACAAAGATAAAGATAATTTGTGTGACACTGGAGGTCCTATGACTAGGTCCAAACCAAAATGTTGAAGCAATCTTTGTCGGGTTTGAAGTTCGAATTAAGAAAACTTAGAGCAAAAGTGAGTCGAGGTTGCACTAAATGGGTCACTTTATTGCAAGTTGATGAAGAATGAAGCTCATCTTGAAGAACAAAAATAAAGGCCAACGCCATTGTCATGTAATTTGGGCTATTTAGTTAGTTAGAACTGTGAGTATAATAATTCGGTAGTAGTATAGTGGGGAATTATAAATATCGAGATCTTATATCTGAATTATAAATTGAGATTTTAGATTGAGATTTTATAGTTGTTAAGATTTTTATGCCAATTAAAATCTTAAATGGGCTTTTAACTTTCCTACCTAGCTAATGCCTATAAATAAACTCTCAGAATCAATCAAAGACAGACAGAATTTAAATAAAAATTTGTGTTTTCTTTTCTGAGAACTTTTCCTTCTTCTTAAGATTAAGAATTTTTTAAAGGTTGCCCCACCGGCAAGTCGCGGTTAGGGTCATGCTTTGATAACTTTGGTTCTACTGGCAGATCGCGGTTAAGGTCAAGTTCCTCCTTTCACCTGATCACACTTTGATAACTTTGATTCTACCGGCAGGTTGCGGTTAGGGTCAAGTTCCCCCTTTCACCTATTTTCCAAATGGTCCCTTTTTGATCCATTAAGATCATATCATTTGGTATCAAAGCCGGCTTTGATACCAAGTGTTCTTTTTCCTTGAATCTTTATTGTTGTTTTTAATTTAAAAAAATCATACAAAAAAAAAAACTCGTACCAAAAAAAAAGGGTTTTATTACTTTTTTGCTAATTCTTTACTCTAAAGTTATCATATCACCCATATCCTTACCTTTATTGCTTAGCTTGCTTAGAAGAAGAAGACATTCAAATAAGAAGAAGAAGAAGAAGAATAAGAAGAAGAAGAAGAAGAAGAAGAAGAAAAGAAGAAGAAGAAGAAGAAGAAGAAGAAGAAGAAGAAGAAGAAGAAGAAGAAGAAGAAGAAGAAGAAGAAGAAGAAGAAGAAGAAGAAGAAGAAGAAGAAGAAGAAGAAGAAGAAGAAGAAGAAGAAGAAGAAGAAGAAGAAGAAGAAGAAGAAGAAGAAGAAGAAGAAGAAGAAGAAGAAGAAGAAGAAGAAGAAGAAGAAGAAGAAGAAGAAGAAGAAGAAGAAGAAGAAGAAGAAGAAGAAGAAGAAGAAGAAGAAGAAGAAGAAGAAGAAGAAGAAGAAGAATAAGAAGAAGAAGAAGAAGAAGAAGAAGAAGAAGAAGAAGAAGAAGAAGAAGAAGAAGAAGAAGAAGAAGAAGAAGAAGAAGAAGAAGAAGAAGAAGAAGAAGAAGAAGAAGAAGAAGAAGAAGAAGAAGAAGAAGAAGAAGAAGAAGAAGAAGAAGAAGAAGAAGAAGAAGAAGAAGAAGGTTAAGAAGAAGAAGAAGAAGAAGAAGAAGAAGAAGAAGAAGAAGAAGAAGAAGAAGAAGAAGAAGAAGAAGAAGAAGAAGAAGAAGAAGAAGAAGAAGAAGAAGAAGAAGAAGAAGAAGAAGAAGAAGAAGAAGAAGAAGAAGAAGAAGAAGAAGAAGAAGAAGAAGAAGAAGAAGAAGAAGAAGAAGAAGAAGAAGAAGAAGAAGAAGAAGAAGAAGAAGAAGAAGAAGAAGAAGAAGAAGAAGAAGAAGAAGAAGAAGAAGAAGAAGAAGAAGAAGAAGAAGAAGAAGAAGAAGAAGAAGAAGAAGAAGAAGAAGAAGAAGAAGATTACTTTGAATTCTTACTCTAAAGTTATCATATCAAATCTTATATCCTTAAGAAGAAGATTGCTTAGAAGATTCTAGAAGAAGAAGAAGAAGAAGAAGAAGAAGAAGAAGAAGAAGAAGAAGAAGAAGAAGAAGAAGAAGAAGAAGAAATAAGAAGAAGAAGAAGAAGAAGAAATAAATGTTAAATAAAATAAGAAGAAGAAGAAGAACAGAAGAAGAAGAAGAAGAAGAAGAAGAAGAAGAAGAAGAAGAAGAAGAAGAAGAAGAAGAAGAAGAAGAAGAAGAAGAAGAAGAAGAAGAAGAAGAAGAAGAAGAAGAAGAAGAAGAAGAAGAAGAAGAAGAAGAAGAAGAAGAAGAAGAAGAAGAAGAAGAAGAAGAAGAAGAAGAAGAAGAAGAAGAAGAAGAAGAAGAAGAAGAAGAAGAAGAAGAAGAAGAAGAAGAAGAAGAAGAAGAAGAAGAAGAAGAAGAAGAAGAAGAAGAAGAAGAAGAAGAAGAAGAAGAAGAAGAAGAAGAAGAAGAAGAAGAAGAAGAAGAAGAAGAAGAAGAAGAAGAAGAAGAAGAAGAAGAAGAAGAAGAAGAAGAAGAAGAAGAAGAAGAAGAAGAAGAAGAAGAAGAAGAAGAAGAAGAAGAAGAAGAAGAAGAAGAAGAAGAAGAAGAAGAAGAAGAAGAAGAAGAAGAAGAAGAAGAAGAAGAAGAAGAAGAAGAAGAAGAAGAAGAAGAAGAAGAAGAACGAAGAAGAAGAAGAAGAAGAAGAAGAAGAAGAAGAAGAAGAAGAAGAAGAAGAAGAAGAAGAAGAAGAAGAAGAAGAAGAAGAAGAAGAAAAGAAGAAGAAGAAGAAGAAGAAGAAGAAGAAAAGAAGAAGAAGAAGAAGAAGAAGAAGAAGAAGAAGAAGAAGAAGAAGAAGAAGAAGAAGAAGAAGAAGAAGAAGAAGAAGAAGAAGAAGAAGAAGAAGAAGAAGAAGAAGAAGAAGAAGAAGAAGAAGAAGAAGAAGAAGAAGAAGAAGAAGAAGAAGAAGAAGAAGAAGAAGAAGAAGAAGAAGAAGAAGAAGAAGAAGAAGAAGAAGAAGAAGAAGAAGAAGAAGAAGAAGAAGAAGAAGAAGAAGAAGAAGAAGAAGAAGAAGAAGAAGAAGAAGAAGAAGAAGAAGAAGAAGAAGAAGAAGAAGAAGAAATAAGAAGAAGAAGAAGAAGAAGAAGAAGAAGAAGAAGAAGAAGAAGAAGAAGAAGAAGAAGAAGAAGAAGAAGAAGAAGAAGAAGAAGAAGAAGAAGAAGAAGAAGAAGAAGAAGAAGAAGAAGAAGAAGAAGAAGAAGAAGAAGAAGAAGAAGAAGAAGAAGAAGAAGAAGAAGAAGAAGAAGAAGAAGAAGAAGAAGAAGAAGAAGAAGAAGAAGAAGAAGAAGAAGAAGAAGAAGAAGAAGAAGAAGAAGAAGAAGAAGAAGAAGAAGAATAAGAAGAAGAAGAAGAAGAAGAAGAAGAAGAAGAAGAAGAAGAAGAAGAAGAAGAAGAAGAAGAAGAAGAAGAAGAAGAAGAAGAAGAAGAAGAAGAAGAAGAAGAAGAAGAAGAAGAAGAAGAAGAAGAAGAAGAAGAAGAAGAAGAAGAAGAAGAAGAAGAAGAAGAAGAAGAAGAAGAAGAAGAAGAAGAAGAAGAAGAAGAAGAAGAAGAATAAGAAGAAGAATAAAAGAATAATAAGAAGAAGAATAAGAAGAAGAAGAAGAAGAAGAAGAAGAAGAAGAAGAAGAAGAAGAAGAAGAAGAAGAATAAGAAGAAGAAGAAGAAGAAGAAGAAGAAGAAGAAGAAGAAGAAGAAGAAGAAGAAGAAGAAGAAGAAGAAGAAGAAGAAGAAGAAGAAGAAAGAAGAAGAAGAAGAAGAAGAAGAAGAAGAAGAAGAAGAAGAAGAAGAAGAAGAAGAAGAAGAAGAAGAAGAAGAAGAAGAAGAAGAAGAAGAAGAAGAAGAAGAAGAAGAAGAAGAAGAAGAAGAAGAAGAATAGGAAGAAGAAGAAGAAGAAGAAGAAGAAGAAGAAGAAGAAGAAGAAGAAGAAGAAGAAGAAGAAGAAGAAGAAATAGAAGAAGAAGAAGAAGAAGAAGAAGAAGAAGAAGAAGAAGAAGAAGAAGAAGAAGAAGAAGAAGAAGAAGAAGAATAAGGAATAAGAAGAAGAAGAAATAAGAAGAAGAAGAAGAAGAAGAAGAAGAAGAAGAAGAAGAAGAAGAAGAAGAAGAAGAAGAAGAAGAAGAAGAAGAAGAAGAAGAAGAAGAAGAAGAAGAAAAGAAGAAGAAGAAGAAGAAGAAGAAGAAGAAGAAGAAGAAGAAGTTAAGAAGAAGAAGAAGAAGAAGAAGAAGAAGAAGAAGAAGAAGAAGAAGAAGAAGTTAAGAAGAAGTTAAGAAGAAGAAGAAGTTAAGAAGAAGAAGAAAGAAGAAGAAGAAGAAGAAGAAGAAGAAGAAGAAGAAGAAGAAGAAGAAGAAGAAGAAGAAGAAGAAGAAGAAGAAGAAGAAGAAGAAGAAGAAGAAGAAGAAGAAGAAGAAGAAGAAGAAGAAGAAGAAGAAGAAGAAGAAGAAGAAGAAGAAGAAGAAGAGGCTCATTCTGGCCAGATCACAATTATATCTAAAATTTATGAGTATTTTAAAAAAATAAATTTACAATAGCTAAGATAAATACTCATTTGTGGAGATGGAGGCAGAATTAGATATTATAATTTTAGCAAGGTAAATACGAACTACGGGCGTGTTGTCGCACATCGCAAAAGACGGGTCTCGATGTCTAAGTCTTCCAAATTTCCAAATCGATGAGTCACCACCAGTATTTTATGAGAAATACCAGGAAACCAGCGGTTGGATAAGGTGTCCAGCATCAAAGGCTAAGTTGGGGGAGTCAATTACGCTGGGGAATCACCAGTGTTCTCATCACGCCTATCCAAAGATAGTTACCCTTATTGGATGCATGAAAAGTGCAATGGTTTTTTTACTATAGCTATTGCCTCCCAAGAATGAAAGATATTTACAAGGGAAATTTAGGTGTTTTGGGATGAACAATTGACAAGAGTCGCCTCTGTTCCTACGTATCTCCCCTGGCCGCAATGGAGAAATCAAAGTTCACATAGTTATGAGGCGTATGGTTAGGATGCGGAGCCGGACCGCTTTGGCTCCGCTGGGATGGAAGGAGGTTTGTTGAGTCGGGCTACCTGATATAGGATGACCAAGATCGACTTGATATATGGAAGTATATGAAGATCGAGATTACTGATTTTACCATTATGTGCGACCGAGACTATTCGCTTGCTTGGAATGCTGGTTGTGGTCAAGGTGTGGTATTTAACGAAAAAGGGTGGACTATTGATAGAAACCAACCAACAAAGATAAAGATAATTTGGGGACACTGAGGTCCCATGACTAGGTCCAAACCAAAATGTTGAAGCAACTTGTCGGGCTTGAGTTCGGAATTAAGCGAAAACTTAGAGCAAAGCCGGAAGTCGTAGGTCGCACTAAAATGCCGTCACTTTATCAGTAAGTTGATGAAGAATGAACCCATCTTTGAAGAACAAAAAAAAAAGGCCAACGCCATTGTCATGTAATTTGGGCTATGAAGTTAGATAGAACCGAGCATAATAATTCTCGCAGTAGTATAGCGGGGAATTAAAGCGGTTGGGATCTTATATCGAATTATAGTGGTCGAGATTTTAGATTGAGATTTTATAATGTTAAGATTTTACGCCAATTAAAAATCTTAACGGGTTTTAACTTTCGAGCCACCTAGTTGCCTATAAATAAACTCTGTAATCAATCGAAGGCAGAATTTGAATTTAATAAAATTTGTGTTTTCTCTTCATGAACTTTTCCCTTCTTTCTTAAGATTAAGAATTTTTTTATATTGGCTGTTCTACTCCCAAGCAGTCGCAGTTAGGTCACGCTTTGATAACTTTGGTTCTATCAAGAATCGCTAAGGTCAAAGTTCCCTTCACCTAGTCACACTTTGATAACTTTGATTCACCGGGCAAGTTGTGGTTAGGTCAAGTTCCCCTTTCACCCATTTTCCATGGTCCTTGATCCATTAAGATCATATCATTTGCATCGTATTCGGCTCTGATACCAAAGAGCCCTTTCCCTTGAATCTTTATCGTTGTTTTTAATTTAAAGAAAAATCATACAAAAAAAAACTGCAACTAAAAAAAAGGGTCTCATTACTTCACTTTACTGCTAAAAGTTATCAGATCACCCATATCCTTATCGCTTTCTGTTTTAGCCTCATTCTTAAAAAGTTCTTACTTAAGAACTCATAAGGAAAGTTGAGTGGTAAAAAGGCAAGAATAAAAAAAGCCAAATTATGATACACAAGTGACCACATACCCGAAACAGAAAACACGCCGAAAGAAGAAAGGATCTCTTTTCTTTCTAACTTTATTTTTCGTTAAAAGATTTTAATCATGACTGTGAGAAGAAGGAGAACGACGTTGATCTCAAATTAGTTATCAAAAGTTTTTCAAGAACAATTCAAAGCTCTAAATGCCGTGTCGGATGATTTACAACCCATACTCGTATAGAGCCCTACTAGTCTAATAATAATGATGATGATGGAAGAAGAAGTTAAGAAGTAAGATCTTGTCAGCATCCAAGTCTGCTTTAATGTTTTAACGGTTTAGCAATCCTTTATATGAACATGAAGAAGAGGAGTATTTAGATGGACGATATAATGAAAATGAAAGGAGAAGAAGAGGTGAACTAAGACGTGACAATTACTATAATATAAATGACAATCCCACATTCAAGGAAAGAATGATCTTGAAGATACTGGAGCCGGGGAGAAAAGTTGAACATGTGTTTGATTGTCACAACTACTCGGAGGAAAAAGGTAAAATTAGTAGTTATTAAATTTATTGACTATGCTAGTATTTGGGATCAATTTGTGATTAATGTAGACATAGAAATGGGAGAAAGACCCATTAAACGTGGAAGATATGGTTTGTCATAAGAAGAAGATTTGTATCAAACCATTACCATAGAACTTGCGCAGAAAAATTAATGTTTAACACAAGGTTCTATGAGTGTGCAAAATTACCATGAGGAGATGAAAATAGCGAAGACTAGAACCAATGTGAAGGAAAACTATGAGATAACTATGACTAGATTCATTGAGTTTAAAGAATGGAGATATCTAATGGTGGGAGTCAGCAAAGATTATATACGAAATAGAGGATTCATAATGAGTTTTTCTACCGCCTTCACGCGCGTCAAATAACTAAGTAACTATAGTATAATTAACCCACAGGTCGAATTCTCTCAAGACCTGATGTGTTCTATTATATTGGTGGAAAAATGTAGTAATGCAAAACACTAAAGTGGCAGGAATGTCAATTGCTCTTGACAAAGACTGATTCGGCCTGATCTCGATAGAATGGATCAAATATGGTCTCGCCAAGCTTGCATCACAATAGAGTAGAGTCGAGGCCGATGATTTCGGATAACACGATAAGTCAAACTAGACTCGGTTTTACACATTGAATTGTAGGGAAATAGGGGTTTTGGTTTGCAAAGAAAGTAAAAGACGGGGAATTAAACTAAGAACTGCAGTAAATGCAATCTACACTATGCTGCTTAACTCTTGTATCATAGAGATTCATAAGCAACGGTTACTCGGTTCTTCCCTCGAGCTTGTGATTCTTTAATCAACCTAGAGTCTTACGACAACCGTCGAATGTTTGTCCATTGCCATGCCGAGGATTTACACAATTGCTAATTCTTATCAATTGGTAGGGAGTATTATACACATGGTTGATTTTAGGTTCTCTATTTGATAACCTTATTAAGTTGCTAAACTGGTTCCAACCGACCTAGTTTAATGTTCTCTACTTACCAATGCATAACCCTGACACAATGAAAGGATTAAAAATAGGACTCATAATCAAGAGATCATAAATATAAACCACCATATTATTGTGAAAACAAAGTGCAACACAGGGCGTGAATTTATGGTTCTGCCTTCAACAATTGCCATGGAAGAGCGATGATGGTTCACCGCTCGATAATCAAAGGCGTTGAGGATTCCGGTCCATCAAAAGTGTGTTGGCTAACAATCTGGCCCCCTTGACAACCTTCTCGGCTCTTGACTTGTACCCCTCAACCAAGAGAGATGCCTGCGAAGCCATGTACCACCAATGGAGCGAGAGGAAGATGGAGCATGTATGAGTATGAATACAGTTTGAATTCCACACAACTAAAAACGTTAACAAAATTCAGATATATACATGAGGTATTGTGATGCACGCTAGACCTAACGAACTTCTCTTAATAGAATTACAACTACCTGGATTGCCTATTCTACCGCTTCTATCGATCAATCTTTACGCTGCAAGCTTCTTCCGGGAGTGACGTTAAACTGAGTTGGATTTAGCTGGAGGTGGCACTGCACTTGGCTGCTTAGTTTGACGCTTTGCTCCTTTAAGCTCTTGGGCTGTAAGTCTGCTGGTCTCAAAGAGTCGGTCCGCCGGACAACCTCTTGGACCCAGCGACTCTTGTTGATAAGGATGAGACGTCCTTTGTAGCCTACAAAATAAGATCAATCTTTATAAGCTAAAATTTGAGTGTAAAATTTATCATTTTATGATACAGGTTCATAATCAGAATCTTAGCTAAGATGTGATTCTTGGCTGCAAATGTTCAAAAGTACCCATCTTAAGCCGCTTGTAGAGATTGTATAAATATGACTCATCAGGTTTGCTGCACAAAGCAATTCAAATAGAGAGGCAATGGAAGTCTAAAAGCTCTTCCAAATTAGCTTCATCTACAAATGAATCAAATTGGAAGAACAATAAAGTTATTTACAAACCTAAAGAGGTATGAAGGCCAAATGTTCCTTTCTAAAGGTAAAATTGACACTAATACATCCTATGATCACATGATATCAAGCGTTTTAGGTGTCGAGAGTTGGACATATTGCTTCTCTCAATGTTCAAATAAAACTGATAAGGTATGTTAGATAATGGTGCAATAAAGGTAAGAGCTCAAGCGATGATGGAATGCCACCATTGGAGGATTGAGTAACATGGAAGTTGCTGAACCTGTAGATGGAGTTGTACTTGATACTTGGGCGTGCTCTTAGCATACAACCTAAGCAAGATGGTGATGTGGAGCCACGTGAGCATATTTCTCATACTAGGTGCCTTGTTCAAGAAAAAAGTGTGCAGCATGATTCTAGATGGAGGAGTTGCACCAATGTCGCTAGTACTATCCTAGTGGAAAAAATAAATTTGGTAAACTGCTAAACACCATAGGCCTTATAAGCTGCAATGGCTTAGTAATATTGAAGAAGCAAAGGTTGACAAGCAAGTACTGTATGATGTAGTTCTTATAGAGGCAAGGCATATACTTTTGGGCTGCCCATGGCAGCTTGATCGCAAGGTGACCCACAAAGGGTATACCAACTGTTTGTCTTTTATTTACAATGAGTTGAAAATACTTACTCCATTATCTCCAAACAAAGTATGTGAAGACCAAATAAAAATGAAGAAAGTAAGAGAGTGTAAGTTGAGAGAAGAGCAATTGAGCATTCAAGAAAAGAGAAAAGAAAATATGAGTGAAAATAAGCAGAAGAAAGAAAAAACATGAAATTGAGTGTAGTGAAGAGAAAAGTAAGAAAATGAGTGCATTTGCAAAAAAAAAAGGTTGAGAGGCGTTATTAGCAAAAGAAAACTACTTTTACTCTTGTACAAGGATGTTTATTTCACTAACGAATTTCATTCTTCTTTTCCTTATGAAGTTGATTCTTTGTTACAGGAATTCACTGATGTTTTTCTAGATAAAGTGCTGCATGGATTACCTCCTTTAAGAGGTATTGAGAATCAAATTGACCTCATTTCTGGTTGTCCAATTTCAAATAGACCAGCTTATAGAACAAATCCAGAGGAAACAAAGGAAATTCAAAAGCAAGTGAATGAGTTTTTGCAAAAGGGCTTTGTGAGGGAAAGTCTTAGTTCATGTTTTGTTCCTGTTATGTTGGTTCCAAAGAAAGATGGAACATGGCGCATGTGCATTGATAGCCGGGCCATCAATAAAATCATTGTAAAGTAGAGATATCCTATTCGTAGGTTAGATGATATGCTTGATGAATTGTTTGGTTCTTGTGTGTTTACTAAAATTGATTTGAAGAGTGGATACAACCAAATTCGTATGAAAGAAGGTGATGAATGGAAAATAGTCTACAAAACAAAATATGAGTTATATTAGTGGTTAGTGATGCCATTTGGCTTAACTAATGTCCCTAGCACCTTCATGAGGTTAATGAATCATGTTTTGCATTCCTTCATTGGGAAATTTGTAGTAGTTTATTTTGATGATATTTTGATTTACAACAAGACTTTAGATGAACATGTTGAACATTTGCATGTTGTTCTTAATGTCTTGAGAAAAATAAATTGAATGAAAATCTAAAAGTGTTAATTTTTCCTTGAATCTGTTGTGTTTTTGGGTTTTGTCGTAAGCTTGAAAGGGATAAGTGTGGATGAAGGAAAGGTAAAGGCAATTAGAGAATGACCTACACTTAAGAATGCAATCGAGGTAAGAAGCTTTCATGGTCTAGCAAGTTTTTATAGGAGGTTTGTGAAAACTTTAGTTCTATTGCTGCACCTTTAAATGAGCTTATTAAAAAGGATGTTGTGTTTTGGGATGATGTGCATGAGAAAGTTTTTTAATTTGTTGAAAGATAAGTTGATCAATGTATTTGTGCTTTGTTTTCCTAATTTTAATAAAGCTTTTGAAATTGAATGTGATGCTGAAATAAGAGTTGTATTTATGCAGGAATCTAATCCAATTGCATATTTTAGTAAGAAGCTAAGTTGGGCTACATTGAAATATTCTACCTATGACAAGGAGTTGTATGCTTTGGTGAGGACATTGAAAAGTTGGCAGCATTATCTGTGGCCAAGGGAGTTCATAATCCATTATGACCATCAAAGTTTGAAGTTTCTAAAATATCAAGGTAAGCCTCAAAAGAGACATGCCAAGTGGTTGGAGTTCATACAGATGTTTCCTTATGTGATCAAGTACAAGAAAGGTAAGGAGAATACTATAGCTGATGTATTATCTAGAAGAAGGCAGAAGGCAAAGTTTGTTATAGATTTTCATGCCAAAGTTTGAGCTAACTTTGAGAAGAGGAATGAACAATATTCAAAGCAAGCAAATAAAGGGCATGTTAAAGTCACCTTTGAACCTGGAGATTGTGTTTGGGTTCATAGGCGAAAAGAAAAATTTCCTACTAAAAGAAAATACAAGTTGGAGCCAAGAGGAGATGGAACTTTTCAAGTGTTAGAAAGGATCAATGACAATGCCTACAAGCTGGATTTATCAACTGCATATGGTAATGTAAGTTCTACTTTAGATGTTGCTGATTTATCTTTATTTGTTGTAGGTAAGGAATTTGATTAGAGGACGAATCCTTTTGAAGAGGGAGGGAATGATAGAAACCCAACCGACAGAGATAAAGATAATTTGTGTGATATTGGAGGTCCCATGACTAGGTCCAAAACCAAAATGTTGAAGCAATCCTTGTTGGGACTGAGTTCAGGAATTAAGGAAAACTTAGAGCAAAGTGAGTCAAAGGCTACACCAAAATGAGTCACTTTATTGTAAGTTGATGAAGAATGAAGCCCATCTTGAAGAACACAAATAAAGTCCAAAGTCATTATCATGTAATTTGGGCTAAGTAGTTAGTTAGGATCCGTTTACATATATTTTTGCATAATAATTCTGGTAGCTAGTATAGTGGGGAGTTATAGTGGTTGAGATCTTATTCGGGAATTATAGCGATTGAGATTTTAGATTGAGATTTTATAGTGATTAAGATTTTATGCCAATTAAAATCTTAAATGCCAATTAAGATTTTATAGTGATTAAAATCTTAAGCCTATAAATAAGCTCTTGTAATCAATCAGAAGGTAGAATTTTGAATTTAATAAAATTTGTATTTTCTCTTTGTGAGAACTTTTCCTTTGTTCTTAGGATTAAGAACTTTTTTTATAGTGTTGGTTCTATCGGCAGGTCACGGCTAGGGTCACACTTTCTCTAGTTAACTTTGGTTCTACCTACAGGTCGTAGTTAAGGTCAAGTTCCTTTTCCCCTATTTTCAAGATGTCACATTTTCTTTTGATAACTTTGGTTCTACTGACAGGTCGCGGTTAGGGTCAAGTTCTCTCTTTCACCTATTTTCAGGACGGTCCCTTTTTGATCCATTAAGATCATATCAACTATCCTATGGACGTTCAGCACCTAGATGAAAATGGACTATCCTTTGGCGTCTAGAGGTTTAGAGTAAAATGTAGTTTGGAGAAATTCTAGATGCTAAGATAAAGAGTTAAAAGGGTTGAAACCGACTTGGTCTCGGTAGTTTAGGACGACTTTACATGAGTCGGCCTCTGAGTATTTTTGATCCTAGCTTTATGGGGCCGACCTTATTATAGGTAGATACCAACCTCAGCTCTAGGGGAGGCCGACCCGGAGTCATCCTTCAACGAGGATTCGGCTACATGAGTTGGAACAAACTGTCAACGTACTAAAATGCAATAACTTACTAGATTATACTATGGACTCAGAGTCTTGGGCTATGTAGGTGTATGAAACAATGTTTCAAGAGACTTACCTTGTATCTAGGGGTCGAGTGTTGTTGTTGTAGAGTCGAGGACCTCTTCTTCCTCTACTACAACTCTTTCCAAAGCTCTACTTGAACCTTTTGTGTTCTGTTAGTTCTCAGGCTTTTCTCCTTCTTACTTCACTTACTCTTTCCTTTTTTCAAGACTAAAGTATTTCCTCTTTCTACAAAATCTCCTTGCCCCTCCCTTTTTCGTCCCACTCGCGCATTTGAGCTTGAGCCCTTTTATAGGTCCGTCTATGAGTCTCTTGCATTTAATGCGATGCGTGATGCCCTAGGTTCCATTAATGCTATGGTGCTATTGCGAGGGTTTTCCTTAACCCAATGCGGTGGCCTTGCAAGGGATGGGTGGTGACGTTCTCCCCTTTCCTCATCGTCGCTGCCTCTACCTCTTTGCGCCTTCTACTTTTCATGGGGGAAGACGACTTCACGGGGCCCCATTCTGGTTGTCTCGGTTTGAGGCCCCTCGTGCAGAGCAACGTGGTAAGGGTTCGTTCCTCTAGGTTGCTTTTCTGACATACTTGCTCCTTTTTCCTTCTGTTGGGCGAGCTGTCACTGTTCCATTGGCTATTCTGTCTTTTCTCTTTTAATCATTATTTTCTGAGCTTCCCTCTCCTCCCCTTTTTTGTATTCGGACAGAAAAGAGGTATTACAATTGCCCCTCTTTATTTACGTTCATTTAGGTAAGATAATCTTCCTCTCTCACGAATTAATAAAATAAAGATTCGAGCGTATGACACAGAAATCGGCTAGAAAAGTGAACCAATATTACAGCTTTGACATGGAGCTAGATTGATTTGAATGGGAACAGTGGACTGTCCATTGGTGTCCAGAGGTCCTTAGATGGGGAACTATCCTATGGGCGTTCCAAGAGATGGGTAGAACTTTGACATGGAGCTGGATTGATTTGAATGGGATAAGTGAATTGTCCATTGATGTCCAAGAGGGCTGGATTTGAAGTGATGGACTGTCCCATAGGCATCCAAAAAGTTGGTCTTGAATAGGGGATTATCCTATAGACATCCAAAAGTTGGATTTGAAGTGATAAAGCTGTCCCATAGGCATCCAAAAAGCTGAATTGGAGCAGGTGGACTGTCCCATAGGCATCCAAAGAGTTGGATTTGAAGTGATGGATTGTCCCGCAAGCGTCCAAAAGAGCTAAATTGGAACGAGTGGATTTTCTATTAGACGTCCAAAAGAGCTGGATTTGAATAGGTGGGCTGGATCAGATCGAGTCATTCTTGTCATGAAATCGGATGTTAATGCCGGCACGGAGTCGACAAGTTCGGATATGGCATGATTCGGAATGAGGATGCCCGTGTAGAGCTGGATAGGTCATAGACTGAAATTGGCTTGGAACTAGACTAGTTGATACCGGCATGGAATTGGATGGAAATCGTCCCGCCAAAATGCCACGTGGAGGATAAGGTTTGAATTTTTGAATTTTTACATTTAAAACAAAAGTTGCGTTTGATGAGACGTGCCCTTTCCTGCTTTCAGACACATCTCTTCAGTTCTTGTGTCACAATAATGAGCAAACGTGCCATGATTGTGCCGTCTTGGAGCGGCATGCCTTATTAATTATTTGAGAAACTCCAAGAGTTGCTTCTTTACTAGGTAAGTGGGTTGGGCTTCTACATTTGTGGCCCAATCTTCATTTATAAAGAGAGGGCACCACATATTATTCCTCTTATGCTTTCTTCACCATTCTTAGACTCCTACGTTCTTCAATTTCTGGTGCTCAGTAGTTTTCTTCCTCTATTTAGACTCTTCTTCTTTAAGACTTTCCTTCTACTTTCCAACCATGTTTGGCTCCCACGGTTTAGGCACAACGAGTGAGTCTCAACCTATTCCCCTATCTTCTTCAGAATCAGAGGCCCTGGCAATTATGCCAAAGTCTATTGCGATAACTGAAGGGACCTCTTCTCGACCTTCTACCCCTATAGTTCCTTCAACTCTCCGTGCTGAGGAACATTATGAGTGGGTCAACGAGGAGGTTCTATTGTACCGCTCTAACATTATCCGCTCTAACGTCAATCTTCTGATGGTGAATGGTGGCTGGGTGCGGAAGCCTTACATAGGGAGGTTTGATATGGTGCATTGTTCACCTTCAGAGTGAGTATGCCATGCTGCTCAAGAAGGCGAGGGTGATTTTATTTATATGTACGAAATGACCTTCAAGGACCTAGGGGTGACCCTACCCTTTGACTGCTTTGTCGTCGATGTTCTCAGGACTTTAGGGGTGGCTCCATCACAACTCCACCCCAATGGATGGGCTGCCCTACAAGCCTTCCGAGTGATTTGTCGAGCACTCGCTATGATCCCTTCAGCCTCTCTATTCCTCAGCCACTACACCACTAGGGTTTGCCAAAGCGTAGGCTGGGTCTCTTTGGCCCCACCCCCAAGGGAAGCTTATTCAACGCCTATGCGACCTCTTACAAGGGTTTCAAAAACCGCTTCGTTAAGGTCTGTGTTCTAGGCAGAGCTTCTTTTTCCTTGGACTTTGAACCCCTTCCCCTGTATTGGAGGTTACCTTCCAAATTTAAGGGGTTATCGAAGGGGTAACTTAACCTAGAGGACCAAGCCAATCTTCATCTCCTCGAAGAGTTGTCATGGGATATGAGTTGTCGAGAGTTGGTGGCAATATCATTCACGTCCCAACCTCTTAAAAAATTAAAGTGTAAATTCTTATTTGTTTGACTGATTCTGACATGACATCTCTAATAAAGAAGGCGATCCAAGCTTCCAAGGCTAAGGCTTCCTCTTTGGCTTTTTGCCTCTAATAAGTCATATTTTAAACACCTTATAAGGGCTTAAGATGGGTATTATTGAGACTATTTGGTAACTAAGAATCACATCTTAGCTAAAGATTCAGATTATTGGCCTTAGAAATGGGGAAAATATAAATATGTGCTAAATTGAGGATCTTAGCTAATAAAAGATTGGATTCATTTTGCAGGCCAATTCTAGGAGAGTCTCAGCCCAAAAGAAGCACCTTGGCCCAAAAGGAGCTGTCTCGGCCAGACAAGTCCCTTCTCAGCCGAGCCCAGCTTCAAAGCCCAAGTCACACCAAGCAGCGCGTGAAACACGTAACCCCTTAGGGAGATGATAGGGCAAATCAGGAATCGTAATTTTGTTTAGGAGTTAGTTAGGAAAAGCATGCATAACAGAAACCCAAGCACGTGTATAAAAAGGGGTAGGAGTGCTCGTGAAAAGCACTATTGAATTCAGAAAAGCAATCGTATCACACACACTCCACACTACTTATGCTCTTGTTCCATTTCTCAGTGGTGCACGGTGCTTCAGTACGACATCTCGTTGATCGAGGAGGTGCAAGTCTAGAGTTTGGGAAGCCAGAGGTTACTAGAGGAGATCTCTCAGTATAGTTGACGCACTCTGGTAGACTGTATCCTTAGTGCTCTAGCCATTCCTAGTGAACCATTGTCATTCTTCCATAGCGATTGTTGTGGAAAGCAGAGTCCTCAAATTCATATAACCTTGTAACAATACTCTGTTTCAGCAAAAACAATTGGTTTGCATTTCCTTATCTCTGTTTGTGAATCATGTTCATTAATCTACTCTTTACTTTTATCGCAATTGTGCATTTGCGAGAGTGGATCACGTTAGGTTAGGCTAATTGGAACCGATCTGACAACTTAATTAGGTAATCAATAAGAGAACCTAAAATCAACCACATGCATACTCACCTTGTGGGGTAGCGATGTGTAAATCTCGATTGGAACGGATGAAATTAAACCCATTGTTGTAAGAACTCTAGGTTGGTTTGGAATCATAATCTTGGTAAAGAACCAAAACCATTGCTTGTTGAACCTTAAGTGTTGATGCTGATAACTACCTACTTTAATTAGCATTTACTTTCATCTACTTAGTTTACTTTTCGGTCATACCCCATTTCCAACAACACAAACCCCTGTTCTTTCAACCTAGTCGAGTTCAGTCCGACTCTGTTCGAGTCAGCGTCTCTGTCCAAGGCCAGGAGTCTAAGTAGTCTCCCAATCGAGACAAAGTCGGCATTCTGTATACACTTAGTATTTTGCAAAACTCTGATTTCCACATTAAGTCATAATAGAGCATTGTGTCCTTGAGAAGTTGACCTACTTTGCTATAGTTAGCTCTAATTTTATTTGATAATCAGGCGAAGACTTAAAACAATTATCACCTCTAAAGGCTGCTAGCTCAAAAGATGTTGCCCGTGGTACTAGTTGCGAAGTGACTATTAAAAAGGCTCGACCTTCCTATCGACCCTGACACAAAAAGAGGAAAGGCTTGCCCTTTGTCGAAAGGGCAGTCAAAAAAACAAAGCCATTGCCCAACCCCTACCAAAACATATTTCATCCGCACTGCCACTTCGTCAATAGCATGGCCTAGAATTGTTGTGACCTCGGGGCCAAACACTTCAGTTCCCCAACTGCCCCCAGGAGGGTTATCCTACTTCACGACTCCTTCTTCTGCGCCTTCACTATGGGGCCCCAGTCTAGAGCTCAAGGCTCCGCTTCCCCAGGACTTCATCCTCAACATGACCCGGGGTCTCCTACTTTCTGCCGAAGTTGAGAACTCTCTTGATATGATGGTAGTCTATCACATCCGTTCTTTGGCCACCATCGAAGTTTGGAGGAGTCTCATTAATAGATCTGAGCAGCTTGTTTTGAAGGAGTCCGTGTCACGCAAAGAGTGTGAGTGGCTCCAAAATGAGAATGTTGAGCTGAAGAATTCGAGAGTCAGAAGTCGAAGGCCAATGTTGACAAATTAAAGATTGAAAATGAAGGGGCTGAGAGTGGACTCTGTCTCCTCCCAATCCCGAAGCTTCTGCCTCTAAGGCCAAGGCTGCTGCATCTAACCTCCAAAAATAGTTTAAGCTGAAAACTATGAGGGATGCTTTGACCAAAGACTTAGACCGTGTCTTCAAGAATCTGGAGATGGAGGCTGCCTCAACTTCTGATAAGATGGCTTTGCAATCTACCAAGGATGAATTGGGGAAGGCTATTGAGAAGATTAACACTTTGGAAACTGAAGTGCAATCTCTCACTGCCAGACTCGATGTCATCGAAGGAGCCATCGTGGAGCAACACAGTCAAATTACATTGCTAGCCCTTGACTTCGATCTCAGCCCTTACTCCATGGCAAAAGATGTCAAGGATAGGAAGCTTATATCCCTTCTTGACTTGCCCCCAAATAATCTTGTATTTGTCACATTAATGAAATTGACTTCTTTGCTCATTATGTGCTATTTCTTTTTCTTTCTTTTCTGCTCGTTTATTAACGTTTGCATTAAGTGACTGAAAAATGCGGTTTTGTTCTTGGCTTAAACCTACTCAAAACTACATAGAAATTATTGGTATGGAGTCAAAATTGCTAAGTAAAACATGATGTGAAAATGACAAAACTGCAACGCAGAATCAGGTTCGCTGATGGACCCAAAAGGCTAAGTTAAGAAAATTTGGAAATGACACCGAGTTAGATTGACACATTAAGGTTGAGTTTTATCGAAACCGAGATCGAATCGGATTTCTGAAATAAGGATAAGCCTTTATTGTAAGGAGAGTCTCTCAGTTTTGAGTGAAATGGTATCAGTCGGGATATTAGAAGTCACTTTTCCTTGGGATCTCACAAGTTGCATGTATGCATGATGCTAAAATCGCATGACATGAATTATTGTATGCACAGAATATATATATATATATATAAGCTTTATTTTTTTATGAGTGCCTGGCATTTTTTGCATGATTTGGTTTTGGGGTCCTTAACACGTGTAATAGGGACAGTTTTTTGTTGTGTTTTCCTTTTATTGCTTTCTGTCTTTTTAACCCATGGCATTTATGGACTCCGGCGCTCCCGTGATTTCTACAGTTATTCAAAAAAGTCTTCTGTAATCATCATATTTCCGAACATTTGTGGTCTTGCCTTAAACATACAATGAAATGCGAATAAAGTATGAGGAAATGAAATTCATGATGAGAAGATGGGAAAAGCGGTATTTCATTTTATTTGGAAGGGTGAGATGGAATACATAGGATGAAACAAATATTTTTAACTAAAGGCATCATTTTCCGCCTTACATTCTATAACCAGATAAGTCCACTTGGAGGAAGGAATCACATTGCCCCTGCTTCATCTAGGGATAGAATTTCTTGACTGCACCTGAATTCATGGAATGTTGTAGTTCCTTGCCATCCATGCTGGTTAGGATCATGGCCTCTCCAGAGAAAGCTCTTTCAACAACAGACGGTCATTTTCCTTTGTGGTCTTTGTGGGTTGGCAGGATTTTCTTTAGAATCAGGTCTCCTTCGGAATTCACGCGACTGGATCTTCTTGTCGAATGCTCTTTTCATCCGGTGTTGATACAACTATCCATGACAAAGTGCAGTCTTCTTCTACAAGATTTAACGGTCAAAAGCAAGCCCCCCATTTATTGGCTTCTTCCAGCTCGGTTTCCATCAACACTTACACTGGGATCTCCACTTCAATGATGGTTGGACGCTTCCATCCCATATGGTGTTGCCCCTGTTGAGAATGCGGATAGTTGTCCGGTATCCATGGATAGCCGACGAAAGTATCTCATGCCGGCCTTATCGTCCACCACCATTTTTTGAACTATTTTCTTGATGTTCTTGTTGGCCGCTTCTATGGCTCCATTTGCTTTTGGGCGATATGGTGTGGAATTGTGATGTTGAATTTTGGTGCTCGCATAATTCGGCCCATCATTTTATTATTCAAATTAGTTCCGTTATCGTAATGATGTGGCAGGTATGCCATATCGGTAGATGAATCCTTCTTGATGAATTTGAGTCACCATGTTCCTTGTTACACTAGCATATGAAGAAGCCTCTACCCATTTGGTGAAGTAATCTATGGACACAAGGATGAAACGATGTCCATTAGACACTTTCGGTTCAATTGGTCTGATTACGTCTATCCCTCACATTGCAAAGGGCCATGGGGCTATCAAAATGTTTAGAGGTGTTGAAGGTATGTTGATATTATCAACATAAATTTGGTATTTATGACATTTCTTTACAAGCTCATAACAGTCTGCCTCCATTCCTGGCCTAGTAGTATCCAGATATGAGGATTTTTTCTTGCCATTACCGGTCTCTGCTTGTATGCGTCCCAAAAGATCCCATCATGGATTTCTTCAATATACCCTCGGCTTCCTTGGCATCTACAGCAGTAGTGTCGTATCTGGGCTTTTTCTTATACCATAGACAATCTCCTCTCAAAGGTCCTTTTATTATTTTTTATGGAACCTGGTGGATATTCTTGGTTTTCACATAATTATTGATATCATAATACCCGGGGTTTTTAAATACCCACTTCTTCCACTTGGCAGTATCTTGACATACTACTTGATGTTGGATTTAAGTATGGGAGTGTTGCTTTCCTGGCTTATTTCGAACATGGATGCTAGGGTCAAGCCAATGCATCAACCATTTAGATTATTACTGCAAATTTGATGTTGAAGATGGGCAATGATGGTGTGACCAAGGTGATCGGTGTTAGTGATGTTTGCTTGCAAACCAACACAAGAATGTAATTGTTGAAACTTAAATGGAGTCAAACATGCTCGGATGTTCCTTTAACTTACGATATTTGTCGTATGCTTGATGATGGTGGTTATGATAATCACTTTGGTCATGGAAAATGGAAACTCACCAAAGGTAACTTGGTTGTGGCCAGAAGGGAGAAATTTTCTAAAATGTATTGGACAAAAGCTTTGGTTGCTAAAGACAGTGTGAATGACATGGATACGGAGGCATCTTTGTTGCACCGAAGGCTTAGTCATATTAGTGAAAAAGGTTGAATTCTTTAGTCAAAAGGACATGCTTCCAGGATTGAAATGCAGAGTTGGAGAAATAATACCGTTGCATGACTAGTAAGCAGATTAAAAAGTATCCTTTAAGAAACATCCTCCCTCAAAGTCAGAGTTGCTAGAATTGGTGCATTCCTAATGTTTGTGGCCCATTGAAGGTAAAAGTCACTTAGTGATGCATTTTATTTTGTTACCTTTATTGATGATTGTTCTAGGAAGCTGGCGAGTACATGTTTTTGAAAACAAAGGACCAAGTGTTGGAGAAGTTCACTCAATTCCAGGCTTTAGTTGAGAGACAATCGAACAGAAGGTAAAATGTATTCGTTTTGATAATAATTGGTGGTATTGTGGACCATTTGATGTATATTTACCAAGCCGGTAGGGTATCGAACATGAAAAACCATACAAACTCCTCGAGTTGAATAGCTTAGCGAGAGAGGATGAGCAGGACGTTGATTGAGAGGTTAGGTCGTGCTTTTGAAGTAAGGTGCAGTTTCTAGGGTGAGGCATTTACACAGCAATGCATGTTGTGTCACCGATCTATAGTTGCTTTGAATCTTTGAGGTGCCAAACAAGATTTGGTTTTGGCGAAAGATGTTAAAATATGATCATTTGCGAGTCTTCGATTGTAAGGCCTTTGTGCATGTTCTAGAGGATGAAAGATCCAAGTTGGATATGAAGACTAGACGAGTGATATCTTCATTGGGTATGGTCTTGATGAGTATGGTTACAGGATGTATGATCCTGTTGAGAAGAAACTTGTCGAGAAGCCGTGATGTGCAATTCATGGAAGATCAAACCATTGAAGACATTGATAAAAGGTAAAGAGTCTACACCTAAGAAAGACAATAGTTTATCTGAAATTGATAATAAATGTTGATAATAATGTTTAGAATGGTGATCAACATAATTATGTTGGTGATAGAAGCAACTTGGAGATGATTTTTGATATTGCTCTTAATGATGATGCGAGAAGAGGAACAGAGATGTCATGAGATGAGAATTTGGGTGATGCTCTTGAACCACCTCAGATTCAATTCAGCAAAATCCTCATCATTGCCA
>JAENHJ010000333.1:107500-122500 GCA_025330945.1 Mucuna pruriens | reverse complement strand
TAGATCCAGTTTTCCGGTTGGGGTTGGGTCTTGCCTTTCCCCATGCATTCATAGCGTTCGTTGTTTTGTACAGCTCGGTCGAGCCTTAGACGGGGCGTGAACCTTATAGAACCCCCTTAGAAAGCTCCAGGTTGTGGTGATCCCTGCCTTCATCCATAAGAGAGAAGCGCATCCGCCCCTCGTTCACTAAGGTATCAAAAATCCAGAATCGCATCTCTCATGGCCATGCGGTAGTAGCCGGACCTGAACCTAGCCTTGAGGCTGATCGCAGGGCATTCCTAAATTTCCGCTAATAAAGCGAATCCCGTTCCATAAGATGATGATCGTACTCCTTCCTTTTCGACTACTCCTCTTCTCCTTTGGTCAGGCAAGTTAGAGGCTCCCTTCCGTTGTTGCCTGATGGGAACGTTCTACCAGTGTTCCCGCTGCCGATATACCTATCTATAGTGTAGTGATGGTGTAGCGCGTTAGGGAGATCAGTCTCATCCATATCAATAACCAATGTATCTGCTATGAGTGAATCTACTCCGGCTCTGGGTGAAACAACCACTGCGATTGCCTTTGACCATACCTTTACCTATGCCTATATTCATATCTTCCAGTAGTGAGTGGACTCTCGGGGAAGAAATGTTCATAATTTCGCCCTGGTTGACAGGCTCAGGAAGCGAGCAAGAAGTTCAAAGACAGCGCAAAGGGCACAGAAGAACGTTTTCTAGAAACTGGATGAGCTAAGCAAATCCCCTTCTTTGATCACTGAAAATAGGTATCCATCGGGCAAAGAGAAGACATTCCAATACGATCTGGAACGAAATGAGAATACCCCTTTCAATAGGGATAGGTACTCTCCAATCAATGGTCCTAAGTCAAGATTCAGCGACGGAGAAGTTATGATAATCCAATGGAACAAAACTTCTTTTCTCACGAGAAATGGGGTCAGACGTGGGCTATCCGATATGAGGGAATGTAAAGGGCTCAACTGATCTATTCTACGCTATTACTTGGCTTGGCGAAGATGATCTCTTTAGGGCGGCTGGAGTCGTCCCACCTCAACAGAATTTTCCAATAGAACGCTTTCTCGAAGGCGAGGGTTGCTCAGTCGACCTTTAGAAGATGAGGCTCAGGTGAAGGCAGAGGTTCAGGAGAAAGAGAGTAGATCGGTTCAACAAAGCATGGCTAAATGGAATTAAGGAGTCAGCAGAGCTACAAGGGAAGGTATAAGGAAAATCGGTAGGCTCGACCAAAGGGAGAGGCGGTGAAGGATGTTTACGAGAAGGCCACGTTGCTTACAAATAAATTTCTTTTCTTACGAGTTATGATCTGGTTGGTACGATCGCGATCGATCTCATCAAATGCGTTTTCAGTGCCAATCTAGCTTGTGTTTGCAGGCTGTCGGTGTCTGTCTAGGTATCCCCTTCCTTTTGGTGGTGTAGTGAGTCCAGCGGGCCGGGGCCAGGGCTTATTATTGAGAATGTTTTGTTCCTTTGTCTGTTTGTAAGGACTAGTGTGAGTCTATTATTCCGTTTGGGTTCTCTAGACTGTATTTAGTCATTTTTACAGTTCCTGTCTTTCTTGTCTGTAGTTCAGGGACTCTCGGGGGTTCAAAGAAGAGAATCAAGCCGGTGAACCAATCAAGGATTTTTATAAAGACTGAGCGATGGGAGAAGCGTAGCAGCATCGGCAGAGGAGAACTGAATGCCACTTCTGAGACTGAAACCTCTCTTTGCTTTGAAGAAGAAATCTATCAAGAAGGATGACTAGGACTAGCCTTTCTTGGGGCTTTGTTTCTAGGATCGGAATACAACTAAAACCAAGTGAGCGGCTCGGGATAGAAAGGTTCAAAGAGCTTAGTGGAAAGGTCAGGTGCGAAGCGCTAGTTCCATGCCTTCTACTTAGGAAAGCCCTCACTCTTCAAGTCCTTTTGCCATCAGCAAGTCAGTCTGCCCGTCTTTCAGGAATCACAAGCTATCACGGAAAGATCCATTTGCTAACTAGGAAATTCCAAAGATCGGGGCTAAGAAGTTGGAGGAAGGAAAGGAAGTACAGATTCAACCCTCCTCCTAACTTGACTGATAGCTTGAAGCTAGAGGGCTAAGTGAACTATGAATTAGTTGAATGAAAAATAGGCTAATGGGTCCACTGCACACTGACTCTATAAATCTTGACTCCCTCGGTGCACACTGATTCAAGATAAGAGAGCGGGAGACTTGAAGCGAGTAGTTGAGCAATTTGTTAGCATTAGTCCCGCAAGCCAGTCAGTCTACCCTCGTGCTAGAGCTATTTCAGTTGCGGAGCAAGCAGAATCAGGTAAAGAAGAGAAAGGCTTAAAGTCCGTCCCAGTGGATAGAGCTATTTGAAGTAAGCCGAAGGAGTTGGCTAAAAGAAAGAAGGGCTTACGGGATACGATGGCAAAAGGGTACAGGGTTGGGTTATAATGGAGATCTTTCCTTGTACTTAGGGAATATCCAGATCAGTCTCATGGCATCTTCCTCTTTCAACTGAGAGGCAAGCCGAGGTGTAGTTGTGTTCCATGGGAGCCTGTTCTAGTACAGTCCTCGTAATAGTTTCAATGAAATGACTATTCCGTCTAACTAATAGTCATTTTCTAGACCAGTTTCCTTCTAGGTCGTTACACTGAAGGTAAGCCCTGTAAGTTGGAGTGATAGGTTACCTATAGTAGGGGTTATACTGCAGGATTCTTAGCAGGAAGTCAAATCCCGTGATCAAGCCTTTGAGTTATCCTGTTTTGGTTTTGGAAAGCAAGTCACAATCAGATCAGTTAAGATAGTTTTCAAGCATTCTATGAGTTAAGGAGGTGACTAAGCAAGCCCTATTGCAGTCCTAAGGAAGTCATAAGTAAACTCTCCTGGCCAGTTAGTTGAAAAGCCAGGAGTGAAGCTGTCTAGTTCTTATCCTTGTCATTCCTATCCTAATGCCTTAGCTTCAGCCTTCCCTTCTTAATCTCTTTCATTTCATGTCGATCCAGCCGAGGCGAGGGAATAGGTGAATACAGTAGATCCATACGAGGGACGTTCAATATCTTACTCGCGCTCGTACTCGAGGAGGTAATAGTTTCTCTAGGAGGGCTAAGGAGAATTCCAAGGTAGGTAAAAAAAGAGAATAGGTAGATTTATTCCTTCCTTTATATCATTTGATTTTATCTCTAGGCTGTAGCATTTGAAAGCCTTTACATCAGTCCCAGGCTCTTTGACTATTAAGATGACTTCGCCCCCGGAGTTGTATTTTAAACAAATGAGAGCAGGCTCTTCGCATCTTTTTCTAGCTAGCAAGTGAAGTCAGTGAGCAGGCTTAGGAAAGTAGAGAGCAAGGAAAAGCATCCAACCAATCCTGTTAGGCTGTTTTGGAAAGCCAGCGAGCTTTAGGGCAAGGAAGTGAAATTGTTGATGCGGAGAATGCCCTCTTTCTCTTTAAAGGATCAAGAGTTTACCACGTACACAGAATCGAATGCTAGTTCGTACCCAAGGGATTAGATATTCCTAGATGGGCTTGTTCTTGAATGCGCAGGGATTGGGACTAAGAAGACTGCTGCCATTCCATTCAGGTAATGCAATTGTGAATGTCCGATCAATAGCAATAGTGCTGTGGCACTTCTTAATGACTTTCCTGTTGAGCATAACTTCTGGAGGATTTGATATGGATGTCACTTGCTCTAGAATCATCAGTTTCCTAATCGAATAGGATAGGACCGGTGCAGGCCAACTCGGGAGCCCTTTCCTTTAGTAGGACGAGGTCTGCCTTTAGCCTTCCTGTTATTAGGAGTGGATTAGTTAGAGTCGGTCCGTTCTCTTGTTTCAGAAGCCGAGTAAAGGGCTCTTGCTGATACTACATCAGATATTATTTTGTTGCGATGGTTACTTAAAAATATGAATATGGGAGTTTTTCTGGGCCTACTATTTATTCTCTTTTGTGACAACAAGAGTGTTATCCAAATAGCACACAATCATGTGTTTCATGAGGCGAACAAAGCATATCGAAATAGCCTTACTCACTTAGGGCACTTCGTTCGCCATCACTTTCTACAGGGTTCAATGCCATACATTTCCTCAGAGCTTCTGATCGCGGATCTTCTTACGAAGTCCCACACCACTATGCGATTCCGATACTTAGTATCCAAACTCCAGATGTTATCCCTTGAGGCATCTTGAGTTGTAGGGGGAGGGGGGGTGTTAAGCATATTGATTTGTTATATTCTGTATATAGTAAGTAGGTCTTGCTGTATATAGCACTTTCCTTTTATGGATGGAATCGAGAGGGAAGAAAGAGTCCGGTTTCAGAGGCTTGATCAACTTTGTTCATGGATCATCAACAAATCCCTAAATGCTTCTTTATATTGTCGCCACGGAAAAGGTTCAGGTAGGGAGAACTCTTAGATTAGATTCTAAAGTTTTAGAGAGTTTTTTTTTAAATCCATCTCCACCTATTTGTGCCCTTCCTCCCAAAAGCATTCCGGCATCTGTTATTCCTGGTCTCACCTGTGAAGCAAAGTCGGACAAGGGAAAAAGACATGGAATTGATAGGGAACCGTAGCCAAGTGGCTAAGGCATGAGTCTGCAAGACTTCTATTCGTCGGTTGGAATCCGACCGGTTCCTACAGCGCCGCGCCATTCCACCCATCATTTTTTTACTTAGTGGATAGAACGGGGGCCGGAGCTTGCTCCTTCGTACTAGTGTAGTGGCTTAGCTGCCTTAGTTTCCCATCCTTACCGTATTCCTATTCCTTAGCACAAGCACTAAGTAAGTCTACTACCTGTAGGTCGAGTAGGTCGAGTTCAATTACATCGAACCTTATGTTACCTACTTTTACTCATATCTTCGGTATACCTCAATACAAGACAAGCACAGGAAAGGATATTCAATAAAAACCGGGCTATCGCCCTATTCTCTCTCAATTGCCTATCCTTTATAGACGAGGGGTTCGCGATTAGCAAGATCGGCTTCGATAGAACTTCTCAGGGCTCTGTAGACTTAACTGTACTTTCTCCGGCTAGGAAGCCTTTGGTGTCCATGGATATGGATGTAATTTTACCGATTAAAGCGATTCAAAGCCTGAAAGATGCGCTGTCCTAAGCCTTAAGTTAAGGGAAGGGACATTTCAATCAACCTATTAGTAAAATGTGAGAATGAGCGGACAGGCCGATCGGATAAGATTCTTTTCCTTTACGGAGGGAGCTTACGGACGGGCCAAGCTCTTTATGACTTCTTTGACGCAGATTGAAAGTCTAGTTTGACAGTCTTCGACAGATCTTTTTTTTTCGGGGTCTTCCCTACCCCCTATAAGGTAAGGCAAGTAAACTCGTCCTTGGGAAGTCTAGCTTTGTCCTTCTGAGTCTCGTCCTTTATATAACTTCCTAACATTCTTTCGTTCGTTATATAGCGATAATCGCCCTTATGAGGCACTTTAACTAGGTTCTCATTTCCACCCAAGGAAAGAAGAAGAGCATGTTTAGGAGCAGCCCCTGAGTGAAGAGCAAGCAAACTCCGCCCCTATCTGCCGGCTATAGGTCACGAACTATAAGACCAAGGAAAGCAACCTCTCGTTAAACCGCTTTAATGTTGCCTTTTTGGATATCCAAGAGAAGATAAGGCTGGCTTGGGGCTAACCCTTCCTGACAAGGAATTTCATGACGGGCTGACCTTTTCCTAGCCTTTACCAAACGATTAGCGAAATGAAATCGAGGAATCAAGGACGATTCGATGACTCTCTCCAATAGATCTCGATTTGCGGACGATGTCGTTAAAGAGTCGACACCGCTTTGCACAAGAATAGGTTCTTTGTATGGATGGACAGAAGGGCTCAGCCAGACCCGGTTCAATTCGTTTTTTGCGGGAATACCAGGTCAGGTTCAAGTTCAAGGGAAGAGAAAAGAAAGCGTAACTCTTTGCTTGTTGTCCTCTTACTCTTTTTGCCTGCCTTGTGGAGGTCTCTCGGGTGTCTACGGCGGATCCGATCAGTCTCGTGAAGAAGTCTTTTCCGATCTTCCACTAAGAAAGGTATCGTCACGACAACTAAATTTGCCCGGTAAACTAGTCGGGGCTCCCCATGGTTTAGTAATAGGGAGGGGAGAATGTCTCTTCATCCGGGGGTTCATTTCATTCATTATGAACTAAAAAAAAAGTGTAAGGCTGATTAGTGAGGTCTTAAAAACTTCATACAATGAATGATCAGCCATTCCATTTGTGCTTTCAGCAAGTAGGCGACGCGAATCTATGGTTTCTATGTTTCAATCGGGTACCAATTGCTTGGATGCCTTTGAAAGCCCCGAGATTACTTTAAGAAAAAATTCTTTCTAGGTTTGTCTTGTGTCTCCGTAACAAATGGTCCATTTATTGATGGGCGAACGACGGGGATTGAACCCGCGCGTGGTGGATTCACAATCCACTGCCTTGATCCACTTGGCTACATCCGCCCCTACCCCCGCACTGGTTTTAGTCTCTATCTACGATCAGATTCTTTCTGAACCCCCTATGACCGCTATCAAAGATAAGCTTTTTCCTATACTATAACTATAGTAGTAGCAAGTCTATTTCTTGTTTTTTGGAATTAGGGGAAGCAAAGCTTCAAACAAAGAGGTTGGGCTGTTCACTTCATTGATTTGACTTCACTTTACTTAAGATTAAAGATAGGGGCCGGGCGGGCAGTGAAGGCTCGTTTAGTAGAAAGCAAGCTCCGCTTTTTGAAGCGAGCCCCCAGAAAGCCATTGCACGCTAGCCTCTTGTAGTTTAGGGTTCCAAACCTGCGCACCCCTAAACTACAAGCTAGCTTTGAAGCCCCTACTTTATGGATTGTTGGGATATTAGAAGAAGCCCCTTTCTACAAACCTTTCTAGAATATATATTAAGGGAAGCTCTTCGAGCTTTCTTCGCATGCTTGAGCTTTCCCCTTTCTATTAGTAAGGCTGTCAAAAGGTAGGTTTCTTACTTACTTAGTGCTTGTGCTAAGGAGCTTCTTTCTCAAAGTCAAGTTTCTCGCTTCTTGCTTTAGAAAGATTGCAGGGGCGCGCGCCCTTCCTTCAGCCGGCTCCGCCCTATCTATTCATCTCTTTTATCAAATGGATATTTAGGGATCTCTCTTGTTCATAGATCTTGAAACCAGATCAATATCCATTTCTCAATATATCTATCTATCTATCGATAGATAGAAAGATATAGATCTCTATCTGGATCTATCTCCATATCTAAGAAAGAACCAACACTTAAAGGGCGTAACCAACGGAAGGTTCTCACCCTGTCCCCGACATTGTTCTCCGACGATGCCCCCTGGGCGAAAGGGGCCACCATTCTCTTTCTTTCGTTCCGATCAGGACAAGTGGGTTGGTTTCGTCCTTCTATCTACGCAATTCTCTGTCTTCGTTCGTGATCATGTTGGGCGAAAGGTAGTTAGTTGTAGAGGAGCGGCTGTGAAACGGCGATTCCCCCCTTTCCATTGAAGTAGGGGGGGCCTCCTTCCCCACCATTCCGGCCTATTATTGAGGGGGATTTTCCCTATGCTGAAGGTTGCTTGCTTACCAAGCCACCCACTTGAGAAGCTAGTCGCCAGAAAGAAGCGGCGAGGACGCGAAGCTGTCTACGAAGCTTCCTTCCCTCCCCCCTGTAGTCGAAGTACTCGGCGCTACTTTGATTCAAAAGGTTCCCGACTTTATCCGGTTTCCGCAACCGTAATCATTTGTCATTCCGATTACTTCATCCATCAACCTTTTTTTCAATAGCGGTACGCTCTAAAAAAAGTAAAGGATAAGCTTGCATTCTAGAAGCGGTAGCTTCCCGCCTCCTTCATTTCTACTGCCTCCTTCGGTGATAAAAGTTCCCTTCCCTTTTCTAAAATGCCCGATTGGTCTGCCTCAGCAAATGTACAAAGTGGACCGCTGTTTGGCTGACCCTCTTCTTCCCATTCGGGTTGGGTTGACCCAGAAGTAAAGTAAGAAGGAATGGAACCACTGGAGAGTCGTCCGCAGTTCACACTTGGGCAAAGACGACTGAGTTTGGAAGCGGAACACGAACCGATTTCCGCTATTCCGGGTTCTTATTGAGCGTAGCGAAATCAAGGTTTATTATAAAGTCAGCGAAGTTTCTATGGTGTTCTACCTTTGCGTAGTCTCGGTCCACAGTGGAAGGCTCCGTACCGACGCCTCACTACTACTGAATTTAATTAATGGCTAAGCGATTTCATAACCAGAGCTTTCCTTAACCAGCTGACCTTACTTCGTAACCTTAACGTACTTTCTTTCTTACTATATCATAGGCCTTCGCCACTTCAAACGGGCGCTTCGCCCTTTCTTTTTTTTATTAGAAAAAAACGGGGCCTTACTTATTCTGTTCAGGGAGGATGAAAGACAAAGAAAGGGATCAGGGGGCTTATTGATCGGAGAAAGGGAAGGGACTTATTGGACCTAACTGAGAAGGAGACAGAAAGGGATCACCTGACCTTATCTTGAGTGAGAGAGGCAAGTCGCAAGGCAAAAAGCTTAGTCGTTTTCAAGTCTGAGGGTGAACGAACGGGATTTCTATTTCATTCAGAGCCTGGCCAGTGACAGAAAGAAATACATTGACAGAAGGAGTCACCGACCGGAATGACATGTATCCGAAGTCCTCTCCACCGGACGGATACTGCCCTAAAACAATCCTAAGCTTCAAGCTCATCCAGAAAGACCCCAAGCCCACTAGCGGACTACTGATCTAGGGAAGACGAAACTCGTGCATGTGAAAAGAAAGGGTGGATTCCCTTTCGTAACTCAATAGGTGATTTGCAGCAGCTACACCAGGGGAAGAGTGGGCATCTATTTATCTATTTTTTTCTCTTTTACTTCGGATTGAGACTGGAAGCTTTAGCCTGAAGGAAGACAAGATCAGGAACCCAAACCCACTGTTTTGTGCCACGCGGTTGAGCTTTCTCCTTTCCCACTGTGACTTCCATTCTAGTTTTCTAATAGAGGGAAAGCCGCTCTCCTTTTTTGGAGGGTATGCCTTTACTTGTCGTTAGGAGAAGTCGCTTCTAAGGTATCATCTTGTAGTTCTAGGATTGGTTTCTGTCTTGCCTAGTAAGGCTGGTAAGTAAAGTATTGTCTAGTTCTTCGAGATTCTCTTTTGAAGAGGCATTTGTTCTTGGACGATGAAAAAAACTTTGATAGACCAGAGGTGTAATGTAAGCAAAGCACCGCGAAGTGTGATTTCGTACTAAAAAGGACTTGACGCCTTGAACACGCTTTCTATAAAAAAAAAGAGGCGAGTCCGATTGCTTCGTAAGTGAATAGGGGTGAGTTTCGCTAATGAATTGGTCTTTAGAGTTGTGGTATAAATAGGGGGCTTTAGGCCCCATTGCCTTTTTGTTTTTTAGTAATTTTAATCCGTGTTCTCGCTAACCGAAGATGAATGGGGGTGCAGAGGCGCAGGAAAGGGTGTGGTTGTTTAAGCGTCCAAAAGTTTAACTTGCTGTTCCAGAGGTGCTTGTACCCGATCTTGACGGCACTGGTAGTGAGATGCACTTTCTTTTCTCTCTTGTACATGGCTTGTGGCATTGTAGTCTTTTCCTGCCTTTTACTTTTTTTTATGATGAATTAGTCACCTTAGCTTTCATAAGCAGCCCTTCTGGTGAACCGGTTGAGAAGTAGGCCTTGTTAGCTGCCCCCGCCAACTAGAGATCCTCAGAAGCGAACCGAGGAGGAGGCCATCTCAGTGATGATTTGATCTCCCTTTCTGACCTATGCTTGGATGTCATCATCTTACCTTGGGTACACGACCATTAGTTGCCTCTGTGTAGTCTGTACGTAACTCTTCATCACAGTGAGTGCTTTCCGTCTCTTACTTAGAACGGTGTTATTTATTGGCTTTCTCCCTCTAGGTGAAGTAAGACTGCTTTTCATTTTTCAAATCATTCAATCAACCGACCTTGCTTAGCTTAATTCTCCAATCTTATCTAAGTCAATATGGAACTAAAAGAATGGGCTTCTTCTTTCATGCCATTCCTCATCCTCTGGAAAAGGAACTACAGCTCACTAATCAAACTCACCCTTGCTTGGCCTTCTTCTCCTCGTTTTCATTGGGTTACGAAGGAGCTAAGATTCGGCTAGCTTTTAGCTTGGAGTGGAGTAGCCAGGAAGAGGCACCGAGGAAAACTCGACCAGAAGATCAGCTAACCTAAGCGCCCACGAAGAGAGATTTCGAAGAATGAAAAAAGTAGGTAGTAGGCCTTCACTTCAACCAACCTACTTCATTTTTTTTTTCTTGCGCACTCAACCATCCGCTCTGGACGAAGCTCGCGCTCGGCCCCTCGGTGACCTTTTCTGTTTCGTTAAGGAGACTTGGAAACCATCGTTGACATTTAGGTGAGAATAGAGTGAGGGTGATAAGCTAAAGCCTATCATTCTATTATAAATTTCTTTCATTGGCCGGTAAAAAGGATAGAGTAAAAAAGGGGAGAAACCTCTCAACCAGTGGGTTGGTGCCAGACACATCCATCTTATTGTCACCTACATTCCCGTCTTGCTTACCTTCTGCATTGGCTGATGGAGATTGTAATCCCGGATGAATGGAACTTTCGCCGCTTTCCCAACCAGAATCGAATGCAGCTCGATCCGGCTGAAAACCTTGAATCTGATACTAATGCCTTTGTTGGTTGGGCCTTTGCCTTTGATGCCTCACCACTTTAATCTTAAAGTGCTAGTTTTCTTACAATGTCGATCGGGAAAGATAGAGCATCTTTTCCCCGGCCTGGGTAAGAGTAAGAAGTAAGGCCTGTGTCTATGTCTATCCATCTTATAATCCGAATCCAAGCTATACCTCCTAGCCTGTTCTGTCGGTTAAAAGTGCGAAATCCGTGTAATGAGAGAAGGCTCTTTCTTTTCTACTCGTAGTAGAGTATGTCATTACTGGTCTTTCTTTGGCTTTAGCTATTCAGGAAGATTTCCCCCCAAGTTTCTAATTTGCTATTTTACTAGATCGAGATGCTTAGTAACTCGAAAGATAGGACTTTCTCTCTTCTACTTCGTCTAAAGCCTGTGCTGACTGTGTCGCTACTGCAAGGGAGAAATGCTCAGAATCTAGTGACAATATGGGAGTTGTTCCTTTTGTATACCTTCGGGTATAAAGGTAAGATCTCTCACGTGTCACTATTAATATAATAAGGAGCACCTGAAGGTAACCCGATCAGAATCCTAATCCGAAGCTTGTCCGTATGAGTGGTATGGGTAAACCCAAGTCTTACAATTAGTACTTTTACCAATGTCTGGTGTTTGGAAAACCTTTTCGTAAGCCAATGGAGCGGGGAATAAATTCCTTTATCTTTCCTCTTTCAACGAAAATGCGCACCCTAAGCTCGCGGGTTTCAAAATGATAACTTCCTTCCGCTAGAAAAAACGGAAAGCCAAGGAAAGTGAGGAGGAATCCCCTTTAGAGAGAATTCGTTAATAAAAAGTGGAGGTTAAAAAAAAAGAAAGTGTCTGAGGAAGAGGCTAAGAAGTTCCTGAGTTGCTTCAAACGCAGTGAATATGATATCGTGGAACAACTTGAGAAGATGCCCTCGAAGATTTCCTCTCTCTGCTGCTTGCCTCTGAAAGCCACCTGCCCTGTTGAAAGTGTTTGAATGAAGCTCACGTCCCCAAGGATGTCTCTGTAGACAAATTTAAGAACCTCGTGGGATCGATTCTAGCGACAAACTACATCACCTTCACTGATGAGGAAATGACCCCAGATGGAACTGGGCATGTCCGCCCATTATATATCACTGTAAAATGCAAAGACATGATCGTGGCACGGGTTATTATATACAATGGTTCTGCCCTAAACCATTCCGATGCCATATAACAGATCTTCCAGGAATCCCTACCTCCGCAGGGAAGGAATTCATACTACCACACGCTCATTCAATCACTTCTTACCTTCGGGTTAACCTATCATTAGCAAGTAAAGCTGTTAATGGACATATCTCACAGGTAATCGATAGACTGACTAATTCAGTCTAATTGGCCTACCTATAGGTATTAGAGACTATTCCTAGTGTAAGAGCAGCGTTGATAAGCTAGTTCCGTGCTAGCACTATCAATTGTCGGCGTAACGAGTGTTTTCTAGACTATATATTCGACATGTAATACCCGCTCTCCGCCAGTCGGGAGATTGCCACCTGTTACTCTAGATTTAGAACATCTCCGGCATTGGATCACATCCTTAACGATCAAATGTCTTTCATCCGGTCCTTTCCCGGCTTTATTTCAGCTTTCGGTGAAGTTACTCGCTCGCCTCTTTCTTCTGCATTCGAAACTGCAGCTGCAGCATCTTCTGAACCTCGCCCCTCTGGTTTAAGTGGATTCCTTTGCGAAAGGGATAAAGATATTCCCAGGTTGACTGACTTTCTGTTTGAAAACAGGGAACCCTTGGAAGCGAAAGAAGTTATAAAGTTACACTCCTACAGCTTAGCTATTGGTTCAACTAAAGCTATTGGGGCAAAGCCAACTCTTGTCAGTCTAGTAAGTACCATAATCCCTTTCCATATCAGGCGAATTACCTCGTGCCTATCCTTTTCTTTGAGTCTTGCCCACTGCCGGTCCCCTCCTCATAGTCTAAGTATAAAGCTGGTCCCTTTGCAGCTTAGTCTAGCAATTACTCTCGCTTCACTCCTATCTCAAAGCTTCGTCCCTTGTATCAGAAGCATCCCTATCTGGTTCTCGAATCTCTAGAATCAGACTCTTCCTTATTTTCGTACCCTTTGCTCCTCGAAAGATGATTGAAAGCATGCCAAGTAGACTAGACTCTCCCCTCAATCCTTCCCTTCGCTCTTCGCCCCTAAGCTAGCAAAGAGCTCCGTAACCCAAGACTTCTGAGTCAAGCTAAAACATTTTCAAAAGTTCACTCCCTCCGATCTAGGCTAGGCCTTACGCTCCTGATAGAGTTAGTTGGTAGACCGATGTGATGTGATTGAGAGTGCTTCTTTTCCAGGCTCCTCCGATGGTAGTGGAAGCTCTTCTTCTTGAAGGTGTTGTTGAAAGTGACTCTTCTTTTACTGTTTTTAGACGACTAGGAATTTGGAATGAATTCTCAGACACCTTTCGGGTTTCCTATGGAAAGCCTATCGGCTCACTTTGTTCCAAAACCTTTTCTTATGTATGGGATTTCAAGTAGAATCCACTGGTACTGACTTAGGATATTCCTCGACTAGTGATTAGGCTCGTCTCATATGAAAAATAGGGTAAGACAATCAAGTCCACTTGAAAGCCTGTTGTCCATGAGACGATTCCTCATAAGAGAAGTACGAACGCTCAACTATGGTTACTCCGGTTTCAACAGTTCAATTGAATTGTTGAAATCCATTCACATACTCAAAGAAAGTAAAGAGAGGGACGAAGGGAGAAGTAGTAGGAAGGAGGAAACCCTAACCACTAACCCAGGTCGTGTTAAGCAAGGAACCATCGCCAACGAGAGCAGGGTGAACCTTTCCGCCGAAGTCTTAATCCAATCAGAGCATGAACAGGAGGGTGTGATGCCACTGGATTCCCTTCCACCGGGGTTGGAGGAAGGCTCCGGAATCGTGGTGTCGTCTAACACAAAAGGACTGGGGGCTCTTTCAAAGGCCTTCAGTTCCTTGTCTGATTCTATGCCATCTTATTAGACTATTGATTCAATAGCAGTTCTTTTCTAATCGATTGGCTCGTGGATCTTTGACTGAATAGTGGGACGGACCTCTTATCCCTCTGGCCTTTAGCTCCTCCTTCTACCCTTCCTGGGCTTAACCCGGCCTTCCAAGGAAGAGCTCGTGCCTCTTTCTGACTTGGTTGCTTATTCCCTTGGATGTGTTTCCCAAAGCCTAGTTCAGTTATTGGATAATCAAGAAAGCTCAGTGGAGAACTCAAGCTATTAGTCCATCCTATCCCGATGCTGCTCCGCTCCACTCCTTCTAGTCGAGTTGCTTGCAGCTCCAGGCCTCTTGTTGGGCGGGACTCCTCCTATCTCCTAGAAATCCACTTTTCTCCCGGGCTTTTCCCGGAGGAATTCCCCCTTTCCTTCTCCCGTGGTTGTCCTTCCTTACCTAAAGGCTGCTCTTCTTCCGTGCCCTTACATGCGTGGAAGCTTAAATGAAACAGGGCTTGAAGGCAGAAAGTACAGAACTCTCAGGCTGGAAAAGGGAAGTGCTTCCCCAATTCAATTAAAGAAGGAATCTCATCTCTCTTCCAATAGAACAGGAAGTCTCAAGTCAGTAGCTTGTCCTTCTCGTGCTCTTCCAATCGCATGAGACAACCCATTACGTTCAATCAGCCCCTGGCTTCTGTTGAATGAATAGAGGGTTCAGGTGAAGCAGGGGAGTCTATTGCTCTCTTTCCGTCTGATAGCTTTTACAAAGATAGATGGTCAAATACAGGGGTCTTAATAAGCTCTGATTAAGATAGTTAGCGATTGCCAATAGCCTCCTCTTACCAGCCCCCCCTAAATGACATCCCCAAGCTCCCATGGTCTAGGCCGTTCTAATACAAATCATAAGGACCAAGGCCTGGCTGGGACAGAGGGTACTTTCGAAGGCCTTTTAAGAACCTACCCTTGATCCACTGGATATGAATGCTAATCATTGATCCGAAAGTGCCACAGTCCCCTCTCTGCTGCCTATTACCGATTCTCTTCCTTGCGTGGTATATCTTTACTAGGGTAATCAAGGCAAAAAAAGGCTTTGGACAATTCATCCTTTATCCCACATTCCATTCGCAGCTGCTATTCCGACATCTGATTATAGCACCAGCTCTTCTCATAGAATAGAATAAGGCATTAGACATGGGCAAGAGCCCTTCTAGCAGCAATCCTTGATTGAAGTGAAGGAAGAAAGCCAAAAGCTCTAGTCCCATCTCTTTCTGTTATGGAATTGGATAGTTACTCATATGAAATAGCAGGGGATTCGATAACAGCCTAAGACAACTGGGTTTACGTACAGGCGCAGCCCGTATGGATGTAACTTCCATTCCGCTAGTCTGCCCCGTAGTTCAAGCGTGAAAAAAGAAGTGCCACTAACCT
>JAENHJ010000333.1:5000-102500 GCA_025330945.1 Mucuna pruriens | reverse complement strand
CCACTTTTAGGTTTTTTCTAATCACAATGGTGTAAAGAGGGCTCTTCCTCCCGACGAAGATAGGTCTTCCCGAAGGCGGCTGGGCTTAATCTTTTTGTTCTGTTTTCTTCTCTTAGTCTGGTGAATTCATTTCTTCTTGGTACTCGTTGAAGAATCTAGTGCTTGCATCCGCTCAAAAGCTCTATCAACGGAATGAATTCAAAAATAAAGAAAAAAAGGGCGTCGATAGACAATAAGGAGCGAAAGCCACTCAGTTGATTGCTAAATCTCTAGTTCGTGAGAAGGATTTGCTGCTTGAATTGATAGAGGAATAAGACAAGGGCTTACAGCCCCTTATCTTTTTTTTTTTTGTAATAGGAATGGAGTCTCTTTCAAGGAAACTCAAGCAGGAAGCCAGAACTAATCCAAACTTCAGTTATCATAAAAATTGCAGAAAGAATGAGATTAATCATCTTTGTTTTGCGGATGATTTACTAATTTTCTGCTCAGGCGCTGAAGATTCCATTGCTGTGGTCAATCAATGCTTAAAAGAATTTGCAAATGTTTCTGGTCGCATATCCAAGAGTACAATCTACTATGGAGATCTTTCTGATGCTGCAAAGTGAAATATTTCTAATATAATTGGCTTCAATGAAGGTAAAATGCCGAAGTACCTGGGATTGCCAGTCCTTCAAAGCTCTCAGTTAGTGATTGTTTGCCTCTATTTTTGAGAATCAAAGCTAGAGTACAGAGATGGACTGGAAAATACCTCTGCTGGACAACTGGTTCAGAGTGCCCTCTTTAGCATGCAAGTTTACTGGAGTACTGTGTTCATACTGCCAGTGCAGGTTTTGATTTGAAGACAATGGATAAGATCTGCAGAGGGTTCTTATGGTCTGGTCCTGATATAAGAACAAAGGGAATGTTGCTTGGAAATTTGCTGCCCTTTAAAAGAAGGTGGTTCGGGCTTCATTGGTGGAGTGGAATAAAGCTGCTATGTTGCAGCATATCTGGGTTCTGGCTGCAAAAAGTCCTTCTATCTAGGTATGTATTCTACATACAATGCTTCTCAAAAATAGAAGCATTTTGTTGGTGTATTAAACCACCAAATAATGGTCGCTGGATTTGTAGGAAACTTTTACAGGTGAGAGAGTTGGCTATAAGATATATTATACATGATGTTGGCAATGGAACCAATACATCTCTCTGGTATGACTCTTGGCTGCCTATAGGTTCTATAGTTGAAAGGTATGTATGGTGAGCAGATCATAGGGCAGTCTGGTGTTCCCAAAAATGTAAAAGTTGCAGACATACTTTCTAATTCCAGATGGTCCCTCCCTGCAGCTGCAAATCAAGATCTGCAAGAAATTGGGGAGTGTATCAGAGCCATAAGGCCCTTGAACTGTGAGCAATAAGACACAGTTATATGGATGCCTGATCACTCAGTTTTCCATAAAAAGCGCCAGGAGGTTAATAAGACATAAACGAGCTACTATGCCTTGGTGTAAAACCGGATATTAAGCTTTTGGATTTGGCTCTCGAATTGACTATGGAAAAGGAAGGGATGTTGGGCGAGGTGATGGCTCTCTTTCAAGATATGCATCTCGAACCAGGTCTCCAACCGGCACTGAAATTGGCCCTGCACTGGGGGTGCCCCTCCCCGGTCTCAAGAACTCGAGTGGTCTTAACTTAACTTAATAGGTACTGGTCGCCGATTCGGATTGTATAGCTGCTGGGAAGCATAAAGATCGATCAATGTCCAGATTGCAACGCATTAAGATGTCAATGCCCAGTAGTGAATGTGTTCCCGGTGGGTCTATCGTCAGTGTTCTAGTGCAAATCATATCTCTATGTTTTTCAAAGCACGTCAAGACCAAAACAAAGCGAACGGACGGCAGGTGACTTTGATCTCACGCGGGCCTATACTTCGGCAACTAATAAGGGGGCTGGGCAATAAGGAGGCTCCTAGCAAAACTTGTCTCGTTCGCGAATGAACCCAACGTCAGGAAATGCAAGAGGCCGCCCTAAGCACCATGCCAGTTTTGATCCTTGTTCCCCTTCTCGCCTCGCCCTATCCGACTGGACACCACATCTCGTCTTCAACTCATTCCGACACTGTGAGATCCTATGGTCACGCCTTAGTCCGAAGGGCTAAACGGGCTTTTGGGCATTATTTATAAATGTGACTCTCCACCTATTTCATTGTGTGCTTACTCCCCTTCTGCGCTAAAAAAAGAATATTGTAGATAACGTAAGACTTTGCTTGCTCCGAGCCATCTTGTTAAGGAAGGGCGGCTAGGGTGGGAAATTCATAATAATTTCATTCCAAAGAAGGAGATGAGAAGGAAGACTCTTAGTTGTTGAATGCGAGTAACTACATTGGTGGAATTTTAGAAGGTCCTTTAGGCCCGGCTAGCCCGTAGAGTCTTAGGCTTTTTCCCACTTTCCCTGACGCAAGGTCGGGGTCGTTACGAATAGGACACATATACACCAAACCTTTGAAGGATGAGGTTCCAGTTCGCCATTCCTATTCTTTCTTTATTTTATAGGCTTCCAGTCTCCTCAGAAGTCCGCTCTTCTATCTTCGCAGAATTCACCTGGCTCTCTTACTCACCTTCGCGTCTAGGGCATGATGTCTTTATTTATTTAAATTATGATGATTCAATTGGTCAATCGTCTTGTTATTCTCAATCAATTCTTCCGGGCCTCTCTACGGGATTGGAAGAAGGAGTTTTCACCCAAATGAGTTAGAGTTCCTCCGAACCGTGTCATTCTCGAAGTATGGCACAACACTCTGTCGAAAACACGAGGCGGGAGTGCGTCGAAGCATGAATTGACCTAGCGACGTGAACCTTGGGTGAGGTGCACTAGCGAGCGACTTCCTTCCCCAAAACAAAAAAAGAATGCCGCTATCATGCGCGAAGCGAAGCTTGATAGGAGCCCGAGCTAAGAGAATAGAGCAAACTCGACGTCACAAAACCAGGGATAGATCGCTCAAGGGAGCAACTCGAGATAGATGCAAGATTCTTTCTCCTGCCCTTCACTTAGAAAGAAAAGTCCATTTTTCAGCACGCACTAATTCCTAAGTTTTGTCGGTAGAATAGCCTTCTTGTGTGACCTTCCACGGGGTGGCAAGCTTTAGAGAATAGGGGCGAGGTCCCCATACTACAGAAGGCCGTAAGCAGTGGCTCGACGGAGATGGTTCGAATCAAGCGAAACCAAAGGCATTCGTTGGCACCCGAGATGCTAAGGATCGAAGACTTTTGGGATATGGAATAGTACTTTCTGTTTGTGCCCCTTTTGACGACCAAGCCACAATGGCAACAATGTATCTATCTGGGGATGCGCAGCTGTGGTGACGGACGCGATATGAGGACATGCTGGAGGGCCGTTGCGAGATCAACGCCTGGGATGGGAGGAACTCCACTAAATAGGGAGCTCCAGGAAAGGAGCAGTTCCTGCCTGGGAACGTTGTATGGCTCGCACGAGAGTCCCTGATGCGGGCCGGCACTGTTCGATAAAATCAAAGCAGACCATGGGGGACTGACCCGAGCTATAGACAAAGAAGGACTTTGATAGATAGAAAAAGGCACTAAGACATCAAAAAGAGGGCTACTTCACTATGAATGGTAACATATGAATTGAAACTAATGCGACGGGTGTCAATTACCAAAAACGACTCGACCACTAACTCAGTCCCGCGGGACATTTCTAACACAAGGCCGAAGATGGATGCGAAGAATATTGGAAACCACTCTCGAACCATCACACGGATTCCAACCCAACTGCCCATGATATAGTAAGAACGGAATGGAAAGGCAAAAAAACGATTCTATACGCAGACGTGAAAGCTCTATCGATAGAAGCATTCATTCTAGCCTAGCCTATCTTTTTTTTTAGAGAGGAACGATTCCCTCGTCTGAGAACCGCCATTCACGCACTATTCCTCCCCACTAAAAAGAGCGATTGATAATCTCGATAACCTAAACAAAAATGCAGAAGTGAGCGTACCCCAAAGCTATCCTCTCTTCCCCTTTTTTAGCCAACCCCATTTTTTTTTCACCTTGAATTGGTCAAAGCCAAAAATATGAGAAATAGAAGGAAGAGAGATCAGAAAGATACGCGGACGACTTTACTATAGTATAGGTCGGATGTTTCCGTGAGCAGTAAGCAGCAGATCCCCCCTTATTGATTTTGGGAAAGCTGGTGGCCGCCAGTGAATTCAAGGCAAGGGGCGGCCTGATTCGACATTGTTGTTTACTCTGATCCGGTCGAGGTGGTTTTCGTTTACCAGCGCGTAGGCGGTCTAAGTTCCTATGACCGAGTCTTTCTGGCCCCTGTGAACATCTTTTCTTAATGTATTAAAGAGGGCCTCTCTAACCGGTGAAAAGTGGTGGGTGTCCACTAACGGCCATTCCTGGCTCGGCTCCGATAACGCAATTCCGGAAGGAGTCGGTAGTTGGGCACTGGATCCCTTCGGACCTGGAGAACGTGTGACGCTGGGTCGGGGTTTGGTGAACCAACAGGTCGCTCCTCTAGTTGAAGTATCGGGCCCCTTTTTCTTTCGTTGCCTAGGTTACACCTTCGGAATACCCCAGAAGGGCATTTTTCTCTATTTCCCTCAATCTTCACTTTACGCCAGGCCTCCCAGTTCAAATACGTCATAAGGCGTGGAATTAGACCAAGGGGAATCTCCATAGGAACTAGTCCCTCAGATTTCGCACGTAGGAGATCGAGACACAGCCCCAGGGGAGGAAAGATGTAGATCGATCGCCTCAGATAGACAACTACATAGAGGGTCTCTACAAGTCTATATATTCTTTTTAATTTCGTTCCCCCCGTAAGATCACCAATGAGGTCTGCAAGTTTCACATCTAAGTAATACCCGATCCGATAGTTTACGATATATATTTAACAACAACATTCTAAGCTAAGAAAGGAGATTTTTAGATATCGGTAGTTGTCCGGTCGTACCCAAACAGTAAGATTCCAGAGGAAAATGCACCTAAGATCAAATATTTCGAGCCGGCTTCCGTGGAAAATTCAGACTTTCTTTTTGATGCTGCCATCACATAAAAACATAAACTTTGAGGCTCAATAGCTAAATACATGGCAATTGAATCATGAGCCGAGATCATAAAGAGCATACTGCGAGTAGGAAGTGGAATTAATACAATGAATTCAAAAGCATCAAACCTCTCTTGTTCGGAAGAATCGAAACACATCGAAATGGTACCAGCCGTACTTAATAATAGAAGGATTTGGCAGAAATATGTAAAATTGTCCCTCCTAAAAAGATTATTCCGGAATAAATGGGCAATAGTTAGGAGAGGTGCGCCAGCGGCGAGCAGAAGCAAGGTTATTAGATACCTCAGGAAAGCCCGGCCAGAACCACACGTGCAAGTTTCCCTGCATGTGGCTCGTCCGTGATAACTTATTCGGATTTGCGCGAACTAGCGGACCGATCACTAAGTGGGGATGCTCCCTCCAGCATGAGCGAACCTTTTCGAAACTGGTTAGGAATGGGCGTCACTATCCCAGCCCTGATCCAGCCAGGTTCTATTGATCATGTCCCCTTCCCCCTTGTCTTGGGGCGTCTTTGGCTTTACGAGAGAAAGCCCGCCAAAAAAAAGTCTTTCTCTTCTCGTCCTGGATCATATTCCGGTGCGTCCACAGAAGAGGAAATCGCAATGCATCTTGCTCCGCAGGCAAGGCGTAGCTTGGAGTGGGAGTGTAGCGTGGGTAAGGTAAGGAAAGTGGCCGCCAGAGAGGAAGCCGGCCTATTAAGCGCAGCTAAGCGAATATGCGCCGGATAAAGCCAGGTGCCGGAGGTAAGCTCTATTCTATTCGGCCCGGAGCATTGATTCCCCATAACGAATAGGCTAGCTCTATCTCTCAATTGCCTATCCTGTGCTCGAGAAGGTCCCCCAGTTCCTCGGCAGCACCTCGAGGTGCATTTAGTTGTCTTACATGAGACTCGGGATATTCCTCACTCCATGGCACCTTTCGCTCATCCATTCCGCCCGCCCGTCCAGACGCGGCGCCCTTTTTCATTATCATCTACCGCCCTTTCTTTCCTCCCGGCTATTCACGCATGAAGATCGTCGTATGTATGCTCGACTTCGGTTGCCGGTGCGTGTAGGTAGGAGTACATTATGGCAGGATCAGTCACCCGGGCAAACCAACCCTCCTCCAAGAAGAATTGTGCTATGCCCTCCCGATCCCTATAGAGCGAAAGAGCTGCCTGGTGATCCCTAGGTTGCAGCACGTCCGGTCGTTAACTCCTCGCGCCGCTGCCGCCGTTTCTAGGACCGACCGACGCCTCGCCTGCACAGGTACCTACGTAGTGTAGTGTCGGTCGCACATTCAACATAGCGTTCGGACTCATGTGCCTTCCAGAACCAGGGGTATTCGAGCCAGCTGCGTACGATTAGCCAGCCTTGCGGCTGCAAAAGGATTAGACATCCTCCCATGCTACGGTTCCCTGCGGTCCGAACCCGGTGCCGCATTAGGTTAGGGAGCTGGGCTTTTTTCGCTCCTCTCACATTCATTCGTTCGAGCTGCTTCGCTCCTCCGCATCCCAAAGCGCGCTGCCCTCCTAGGCGCGCAACACTAAGTAATCCAAGCCAACCCACATTACTGACTAACGGTGGATAATCATATTTCTTAGAGGTACTAAATACAACTCCATGAATGAGCAAAATGGAGGTTGCATTAATGATAAAGATCTCTGGGGAAACCGCTAAAAAAAGATTGAACATGTGGGAGGATCCGAACGAATTCTGTTTTCATTTTCCCCGTATGGAGCACTGAGTTACAAACGTTACGATCTTCAACAGGCAGGCTGCACTCTAGGCGGCGGCTAGGAGGGATCGCTAGACCAGCAGCCAGACCAACAATGCCTGTTTCAACCAAGTTTATCCATCCTTGAGTAATAAAAGGTGCCTCAGCGTCTATGCTTCTCCAGGGCCTTTAAAACCCGAAGATAGACGTCGCTCTCTCCTGGATTTTGGAATTATCCAAGCAGACGTTGGAAGTCTTCCCTGGTGGCACCCACTTCCGCGGTCGTTCCCTTCCCCTCCAAAACGAGGCGTTGTGCGATATCTTGCCATGTAAAGCGGTCTCTTGATTTGTTTTTAGAGAAGGATTCTAGAAGAATCGCACACTTATCTCTAAGATCGTTTATGGTATCGTTTTGATCCTCGGTTGGAAGATCAACCTCTTCCACCCAGTTGGGAATTGGTTTTGGAGGCGAAACAGAATGGCTTTCGTCTTGGGTTGGGGTGAAACAACAAGTCCAATTTTTCAAGAAATTACCTTTTTTTTTATGTCCGTCCTGAGCTGACTCCAGAGCTGCTCGGATCGAGCGGAAGCATAGTCAAGGGGGAATGAAGTCAAATCAAATCAAAGAAGGTAGAAATCCTATATACAAAACTAACCAATAAATAGATACAGATGAACCATTTCATAATAGAAAGAGCCCGCTGTAACTTGGGCCTTGTTAGATAGAAGCAAAAGACTTTCACTTCTAAATCCAAAGGGAGAATGAACCTAAGAAGAACATAGAAAGTAAAGAAGAAAAGGCATACCTTTCCAATACCTACAGCAGCTCCCGCGGAAGCAATTGTAGCAGCTCCGGCACCTATTGTTTGTATTTGGACAGTGGTTTCACTCGTTGCCTCAGACCTAAGCTTTCAGGCTTCGAGCTCTGATCTTTAATCAGTGAATAAGGGAAACATTAGGAAAAGGTTAATCAATCAGGAATGCGTCTAGCCACTGTGATCCACTACAACTCACACAAAGACTAGGTTAGGCTTCTAAAAATAAAGGGTGGGGGGAGAAAAGAGGACAGGGGCGCTCCCCGCTAACCGAAGTCTTGGATTTTTCTTTCAAAGGAAAGACAAGCAGTGGTTTCCCAGTTATCTTCCATTACTTAGTGAGAGCTTATCGAATTGATGTAAGGCAGGGATACCATGTAGGAGGCCTGATCATACACCTTAACTCACTAGAGCGTGGACATTACCTTGAAGGAACGTCGGTGACTACCCTGTCGGTAGAGTGGCTTTCTCCTAGAGTGTATAGCTCATTCGAAGTTCGACCTCATGAAACATAGAGCTGTAAAAGTCCTCTCCTTCCAGTCGTTCTTACAGTCAAGTGACTGACCTTCCCTTCTTCGGACCGCATTTGAAGAATTCGTCTTGTTTAAGCTTCCTTATGTGAACGTGAACCAATTCCTCTATGGGGGCCTCTCTGGAAGAATAGGAGTGAACTGATAGAGATGGATAAAGGGCTTCAAGGAGTTCTCACTTCTGGCCACACCAACCCTTTCAACTCCGAGATGGATTTCTCAATCAACATCGATAAGGGCCTCCCACCCCTTGAGGCAATCCTCCGGATTACAGACTTATCCAACAGGCGAGAATGCTGGTCCTGAATCCGGTTCAGGATCGGGGGAAAGCACTGACTTTGCTACTACCTCCACTGGGTGGTCAATCAAATCAATTGGTGAAACTGCTGCTTTATTTTACGCACTGAAACCTAAATTGCTGCTACTTTGATTCATATGCTGGTGGTGAGTCAAATGCGATTTCATAGACGGAGAGAACCAACCTACCTGGTTAGTTGCTCGGATGACTAACTCATACCCGCGTTACCTAAACGTCAGTAGCATGTTGGCGTGGAGCTGGCGATCCACGGCAAAAAGGCTTGGGGGCTCTATGAATTGAATTTCCCGGCCCGGGAAATTCTCAGTCTGGGCTAATCGCTAAGAGCTCATCCCGAGAGAACTCGGGACGGGATAACTCGAAGTACGGCATGAAGTAAGAAGTTAGCCAAGTTCTGTTAGCCGTTACGTTAGGGTGACTCGAGAAAGCTTGAAAGGGAATTCCGAGAGCCCTTAAGCTTGAAGCTATCCGGCTTCAAGCCGTGAAGGAGGAATCCGAGTTGTAAAATAAGGAAGATCGTTCATCAGCGCTTTCAGTAACTAAACGAAGAGTAAGCCAGGTGCGTAATCAAGCTCCCCCTGTCTTCCCTTTCAAGGGAGTTTCGTTTCAGTTCTCCTTTAAGGAAGGTTCTCTTCGGTAATTAAACTAGTTAGCAGGGACAGATTCCACTGTGCTTTCAAACTAAAAGATTCCATTAAGTAAGCTTGGCTTTGGCATTTGCCATAGGAAGTTTCTTTATTAGGGGCATGCCTTAAGTAAAGTAAAGGAGTCACTTTCACGGGTATCTAGAAACAATGGGATCTCTCTTCTTAACTCATTCTTTCATCTTAAATCCCGGGGTTTGATAGTTGCAGTTAATAAAGCAAGTTCTTCTCTTAACACAGGGAACTCTAAAGCTTCCTTCAATGGCTTACTTTTTTTTTTGCCTTGCTCAATGCTTCAGAAAGAGGGATTGCTTAAACATATAGCGAGTGTAGTTTACGGAACGAGTCTAAAAGCCTACACTGGGATTATTGATTAACAATAAGCTAGCCACGCACGGTAGACTGATTCAAAGACGGATACTATAGGCATTGAGAATTGCTTATAGAGAAGACTGACTACTGGTGCGGAAGATGAGCAGTTAATAAAGCTTGATTCTCTTACTTACGCAATTCAGTCTTTAACAGCGCTTATCCCGCATCCTGGACTATTCTTAATGTTCTTACTGGGAAACCTTAGGTAGCCTATATGCTATAAGTTCTAAGTTATAGCGAGGACCAAAGGGATGGAAGAGGCACGATAGCGAAGATCAATCCATCTCAATTACAAAAAACATTGCCTTGGGCATGCAACCCAAAAAGATCGAAAGACTGCTCGCTCGAAGAAAATTTAGAGCAAGGAATTTGTCGGCCAAGCCCCTTCGATTCGGCAACAAGAGTAGGTTATGGAATAGTCTTTAGGTCGGCTTCTCCCTCCGTTCTTAAGGACTTTCTGGCCGGTAGGCTTTCTAGCGGACCTACTTTGCTGACAGGAAGGATATGAAATAGATAGTTGCGCTTGCCTTCGCTTAGAAACTCTACGCCCCCTATATAGTAAGGCATGCTCTCTAAACTAGATTCACTCGTTCTTGTCTCCGGCGATTAACCATCTTAGACTCCGAGTTCTTCTAACTGATGACAAGTATATCTAACTCTAAAAGACCTCGCAACTTGAAGGCTTAGGCACCTTGCTTCAGCTGCTTTCCTGATTTCCGGACTTAACTTGCCTCACTGGCTAGATACCTTCCCAATACTTGACTTGAATGTGAAGGGATAAAAAGTACGTACTTGCTGCTTGAGAGCTTTCCCACTTTCAACTTACGCGTAAACTATCTCCCTCCCCTATAGCGAAACCATTCCTACTCTACTATAGTATTTGTTTGTTTGCTGGCACAGGTAGTAGAGGCATTCTCCACTCCAGCAGTAGTATATGTAGAATCTGAAAGTGAAAGGCGGAATTCCCGGGGAATCCTGCAGGCTCCAGCTCGGAGGCTGTATAGGAGACCATGCTAGCCTCTTTGAGGCACTCCTCACTCCTATTCCTGCTACTTCCCTAACTCACAGCAAGCGTTGGTAGTGACATTAAAACCTTAATTAATCAGAAATAATATAAGGTATGAGATGCTACGAATAGAAACAAAAGAGAGACAAAACAGTCAATGTTGAGTTGAGCCATCGACAACTCTCGTGCAAGCACAAGGAGGAGTAGCCCGATGCTTGTGAGTGACACGGATAAGTGCTACCAGTCTGCGTAAATATATTTAGATAGGCTTACTTAATGCTGACCGCAGAGACTTAGACCCTCAAGACCTTCTAAGCCGAGTAAGGTCCGCTTGGGAATGTCGAACCGTTTGGATAGCAAAGGAAGAAGATCAGGAGGATGACGGCTAGGCAGACTACTCGCTGGCAATTAGTGACTAGTTCCCGGAACGGTATCAAACCGGGGAAGTTACAGGTCCCGATCCCACTCAAGCTCAAGAACTACTGCTGAAGGAACGGAGGAAGGAGCTGCAAACCCGCTAGCAAGATCGAAAGACTGAACAGGGAGTAAAGGCAAGGCCGGTCCGCTAAAAGGCTTCCAAGCAACCCGAACTACCTTAGTAAGTACTACTTCTGAAAGGAAGGACGTAAGCTTACCTGGTCAACAACTGAAAAAAAGGGCTACTCTTAGTACTTAGTACTAAACTAAATGAAAAACCGATTTCCATGCCTAACAACAGCCTTACTCGACTCGCTAACCAAACCAACAGTCCTGTATCATATAACTAATAAACCTGGCTTGCTTCCTCAAGTCAGTCCAAGCGGGGCGTTAAAGCTACTTCCTCTAAACTTAAGTAAGGAAAAAAAGAGTTCCTGCTTCTCATAGCTTCTGTCACTGGCTTGCCTTGCTATCTAATTCATAGATCCTAACTTATCTTAAGCATCCACTACTTTCCAATTTCAAAGACCGAACATGCATTTTTTTGCATTGGGCTCTTTCATTAACTGCTGTAAAGTAAAGATAAGTTAGTCCGCCATATTCTTTCTTCCTTTTAAGTACAATAATAAGATAACGAGATGGCTCCACGCGCTCTGATTCATTATTTCTATTTTGATCTAGGAGCAATACAAATTTCAAATAAGGGTTAGCTTGACTTAGGTTTGCTTCCTGCCTAGATTAAAAAAAGTTAAATGGGGTCCGCTGCAGGAGTCAAATATCTTACTTCATAGACAGACCGTTCATAGAACGAAAAGAGGTTTTTTTAGGCCCTTCTACTCGCCTAGCATTGAAAGGGCTGGGTATTAGTATTAACCTTTTCAAATATCAAATAGATGGCGTGACACACTCCGGACTAACTACTAGAATCCCGAAAGGAGAACTAGACAATTGCAGTGAAAAACCATTCTACCACCTACTGACTTTACTGGAAGGAAAAAGGGAAGGGATTGAGAAGTGCGATCACTCCCTTGAGGTAGGTTGACGACCAAATGGACGGACACCAATGAGATTATAGGTACCAAGATGACGGATATAAAACCTAGATCTCAGATTAGCAAAGAAGACGACCGGGCCTCACAGCCTGAATGCATGCTTCCCGCTCCGAACCTGGATGACTTCATTTCCTGTGCCCTATTCACTCTCTTCCTTCTCATTCATTGATCAAAGACAACTCTTGCTTGAAAAGTTGAATTAATAAGGTGTTCTATGAGTCCTCAGAAAACAGAACTCCTAGTAGGCCACGAACTCCCTTTCAAGCTTTAACCGACCCAAACCCGAATCAAATCCAGATGCCTCACCAGAAAGTTCTCCTTTCATCTGTCCGATCATTCGACTAAGGCATCCGATTCTATGCCACTAAAGCTTCATGCCATTGAAGACTGGTCTCGAAAGCGATTAGTAAGCGAACTAGGATCTGCAACATTCGAGTTTGATCCGCCTATGAACCTTGGTTCACGCTCTACGTATGTTATTCTTTCAAGCCCTCTTTCTTCTGTCCGACTTGCTTGGCTATTTCTTTTTTGTTCCTAACCGCTTGCTTTATTTGAACAGGAAAGAGCTTTGCTTGCTCCGTGTTTTTGGTTCTCCGGAGCAGGGCTCTTCTGCTGTTTTTGACTTTTGTTTTGAGGTTAGTACCTCACTCACAGGCTCTGGGTTCCTTGCGGCGCTGCCTCATGCTTGCGCTTGCTTGAATGCCAGTACGTTAGGTTACTAGAATAGGCGGTTGGCTGCTGCGCTACAGATCTCACCGGAAGGGTCTTTTCCTTTGCTTGCGGAAGTTACCTTGCTTGCTATTCTATCACTCCTCACCCGGCCTTTGATAGGGCTCCTTCACCTGGATCAATAGCCCAGCTACACTACCACTACCCGTGAGATAGAAGTAGGGCACTTCACTCACCTTAGAGTGAGTGAGGTGATTACAGAAAAGTAGGTTTAGTCCGCACTACCTATCTGTAATCAGTTTAGCTTAGAGTTGTTTGCTGACACACGCTACTATCACTCTGGTTGCTGCTTTCACTCGGATTCTCCTCGGGCGGATCGCAGCATATTGGCTTGCGAAATAACTTATAGTAACTGGATGGTTGGTTGACAGGTGTCTGGCTAGCAAAGAACCCGACAAAAACAAGTAAAGTAGCGCCCTAGGCTATTTGATATAGTATAGCCGCAGAGACTACTTGCATTAGGGTAAAGCCCCCTTTATGAGTAAGCCCCTTTAGAGATAGGAAAACGGCCTAGCTGCTTTATTGAGAGATTTTGGCACCATTGAGAATTCTTTCAATAATTAACTGCTATTTCAGTGGTTGAAGTGCCGGTCGGCATTGCCTAAGTAACGTCCGGCTCTTGCGCGCTTCTCTCCATCCGTTGAGTCGGTGGAAGGCTACTTTTTACCTATTTTTTTATGATTTTGATGGCAGCTTCGCTCCTGAAAGTACCGCTAGACAGAAAGAGAAATGGATAACCTTCGCACTTGGTATTCCACATTAGTAGTGTCATCGGGAGAAGCTCTCTGAGATCTTGCTCAACCATATCAAAAATTTTGAGTTCTTCCCGGTCTCTTTCCGCCGGTTTCGAATTCGATTATAAGGGAAAACCTAATTAATAAGACTCATTCTAATACTTGAGTTCCAGCTACTACTTCGAAGTAAGCCTATGGGTTGTTTCGAAGCTTAGTAGCTAAAGCGTACTTGCGTGTTAAAGGGGGTACGCGGATTTGGGCTACTAAGTGGAACCAGACCATTAAACTTGCCATTTTCACTCTCCTAGGGTGCGATCGTAGGAAGCTCTATTAGCGAATGCAATTCCCCGCCCGAGAAGACGGATCATGCCCTGCTGCTTGGCTTGGAATCTAACTAGCCTATCATGCCCTTTCTTCATTCCTATATGGACCCATATTCCTATGTTCTTCCAATGTTTACTGTATTACTGGGATTCCTATTTACTGAACCATATCAAAGAAGCTACTTTCTGGCTTTTATACCAGGAAAGGGATAGACAGTCTAAGAGAGTGCCATGTACAGAGCCCTTCTACTTATCTTCCAACCAAACCTCTGATAATGGGATGGGGAGGCGCCTCAGCTACTTAAGGCACAAGGAATCCCCGTAGAGTTCGTTAGTTCCCTATCCAAAAAAGTAAGGGCGGCGGGGCATTAGCTTCAGCTTCCTAATTAGAAATTAGCAGAAGTACTTCCAATCCTGACAATCCTTAAGGGGAAATCCCTTCCCAAATCTTCAGTAATCAAAAAGAAAAGGTCCCAAAGCTAGTTTGTCTTTAGTAAACTTAACCTTCTCGAGGATCTTTTCCTCGCCCAAGTTGTGGGGAGAATCTCTTCCATAGGGAATAGAGCTTTCTGTAAAGAAAAAGCTAAGCAAATTGACCTGGAGAAAGACCGGCAACAAGGTCCCAAGGCCCGTTCTCGATACGAAATTAGGCCTCTTGGACAAGACTTTTTGTCTCGCAGCATCTCTATAATGACACTGTCCAACTCGGGAACTCCTAGCCATTCACTGAGCACTGAGAGTCTTTTCCTCGGAAATCCAATTCATAATCTATCTAAGCGGAACGAATCCGAAAAAGCGGCGAAGGGCCTGCCTAATCAACTGCTTCCATCGCACTCAAAGCGGCACATGTACTCATAATATTTATAATATAAAGATCAGTCAAGGTTCACTAAGAGAAAGGATTGACTTGCCAAGCCAAGGGCTCTCAAAGCCGATTTGTAAGTAATGAAGTTGGCCTTCTTGAGGTGCGATACCTACCATCCGTCGAATGAGACTCAGGCATAAGAAGTAGTGAATACAATTCCCCAGTTGCTCCCCAAAAGACTGAGAATTCCTGGTCTGCTTTGCTGTAAAAGCCGGGTCAACGAAAGCACAACATTAAGTTGTTTTGTTCGGCACAACGATAAAAATACCTTCTTCTGATAGACTCAACTCACATGAAAAGGAAAGTGGAAGCTAGAGTTGAAAGGGCTTCATCCCCCCAAAGTTCTAGGAACAGAGTTGGAGACTCTCTTCTGAAAGCTGTACCTTGACAAGTCCCACGATGCTTTTGGCAGTCATTATCGCAGGAACCAAAAGAGATTCCCAAGACCAGTTCTGCACCAGCCCACTAGCAAAGGGCAAGGGGTTTTGCTTGTAGGCCTGTCAAGTTCATTAGGCCCCTACTGATGAATGATAGGATTGATTCGAAGCAAAGGAAATGGTCCCCTCTCCGCTACGGGGGATGCTATAAGAAGATAAGCCCCTGGGGGCTAGTACTTACTATTACACAGGCTAGTAGCAGACAACCCTCAATTACATCGACCCTTGCAACAACCAAAAAGCAGTAAGCCTTCCTTCCTACAAGGGTAGGGTTTGGATTGGAATGCTTACGGAATGGAAAAAGGGCTAGGACGAAAGGGCCAGCATGAGACATAGGGACTACGGTATATACGTAATAGCCGGAACTAAGAGATTAGAAAAACTAGTAAAAAAAAAGGCAATAGCCCCTTCCACAACTAAGAAAGTTTGCAATGGGGATAGACCTGAAGCCTTCGCTTTTACGGAAGACGGGATAGTACAGTACGGTAGTAATGGGCGGAATAAGTAAAGTAGGCTGGCTGGCGGGATAGAGGGAAAGATCAGTTTTTTCAAATAAAGAAAGAAGAAAATGAAACCTTACCACAATACGACCATCGGGGGATGAAGATATACCTCAAAGCACATGAACTCGATCTACTAGACGGACTAAGAGGGAATAGACGGGAAGCAAGCATGGAAGCACTCAAGCTAAAGCAAATGCACCTTACAACACTTCGAAAGCTAATCTAATGCAAGGTTAAGGTACCTCACTAAAGGGGCTAGGGAAATTCTCCTAGACAAGGAAGAAGATAACCTCGATCGGACCTTAGTCTGGATTCGAAAACAAAGAAGAAACTGCTTTGACATTGGCAAGTCACACATTTTCTCCCTCTGAGTCCCTGTCCCCGAGTCTCAAAGAAAGAAAAAAGAGATGTACGATTCGATGGGGATAGAAAAGGAAACCCGTAACCACGCTTTCACTTACATTATTTCAACAACTAACGGAAGAGGGAATGCACCTTTACCATAGGGCAATGGAAAGAATCCGCGTAAAACAAAGCGGTGGCCTATGCCCAAAAAAAGAGGGAGAGAGAGAGATCTCTCGTCAGGTCTTGGGTAGTTTGCCGGAGGTGTGAAAGGTGGGCTTCACCTTTTTCTGTAGCCTTATAAATAAGGCGAGGCCACCCTATCAGGTATGGGGTGGAGGAGGAGAGCGTGTATGTGGGCTTCTTATACTGGATTACTTTACTGACATTCAAAACCGGTAGAGGATTGGGAAGGTTACTAATCTTTCTTTCGAGTGCGGCTCTATGCAAAGGTTATTCATCTTTCCCTAGGGTGCTTAGGAATTAGAGATTCTTTTTGCCAGCCTACGTCTATTCATGCTTGGTCTTCTGAGAGTTAGGATGAAATGCGAGCCATTCAAAGTCTGAGTTTGTACAAAATTCCTTCCTCACCAAGTAGTCTCGTTGGTCTTCAAAAGAAGACAGTCGAGCTAAGCTAGGGGCGGCGAAAGCTTCTTCCGGGAACGCTATTTCCCGGCCTGGGACAGTTGGTTGATTGGATAAGAGGGGAGATCCGCGAAGGGAGTATAAAATAAGAAAGTAATAGGAAAAAATAGGGCTCAATCTGAAGATGGACGGTCTTTAGGCACTCGTCCCTTTATATTATAGGGGTGGGTTCAAATCATTCTATATGAGGAGCCAGTTGAGATTGAGATATAAAAAAGTGGAGTCTTTCACTTAGAGAGTATCCTCGGCTATAGGTCTTCCGGTCCGGCTTCCTAAACCACTTGGTCCCGTTCTATGCGCATCTCGGATTCAACCTGCACATATCACTCTACTTTCTTTCTGGGAGAGCCAATAGAGAACTCAAGGGTATCCACTTTTGACTCGACTCGTTGAAAGAGTAAAAGCTCCTGACTAGCTTTAGAGCACACGGCAATTGGTACTACTTCGCTATCGGTCACCGCATTGAAAGCTATCTTTATACGTTAGGTAAGTTAGCGGCGTAATAAGCCGGCCTTTGAAGAAAGACCGTTCCATCTTGTTCGAAAGCGGCCCACTCCGGAAGTAGTGGTGGCAAATCTTTTGGATGGACTTCAAAAATAAAACTCTTTCTTTTCATGGAAACGAAAGAATATGAAATGAAGAATGACAGGGCTCGGTAAAAGGTGCATTAGAGCAAGTCACTTATTATCCCCACCCAAAGGAGGTAAGGAACTGGGACGGAATGCGAGCCAGAGGCAGTACATCCTTTCCGGTAAGCAGTACGTGTGGGTGTGCTTATTTGAGAGTAACCAAGGAAGTCGGAGAAAGGTTCATGAGCGGGTGGCTAATATATTATAGAAAAAAGAAGTCCCTAAGTCCTAAAGTCAATCAAGAGGCTAAACTCGATCTATCTTTCCGGCTTAGCCGAACTCCTCACCTGGGGTGACTGAAGGATATTATGATTCAAGCTCTGAACCAAAGCTAATTCTTTTCTCTTTAGAAGGTAATGTGCCAAGGTCAAGGCAAAGCTTAGTCGAATTCTTCCCCTAGGTTAACTACCTTTAGCTTTCGATAAGACAGTTCAAGCAGAAGACTAACTTGAGGATGTCACGTGGAAGCTTTCCTAAATCCATTTGACCGGAGCCAGTGTGGGCTTGTGTAGCCTATGCGAAGCAAGCCAGGTCAATTAAGCTTTCGACGAGTGACTCTTGGTTGCGGGGCCGGGGAAGGGACCGATTATCTACTTACCCACGAAAGGGAAAGTCAGAGAGGAAGAATGCGCAGTTAGAAAGGTAACTATTATCTCAGATTCGAAGAGGGGAAGGGCCTTTTCGCCTATTTTAAAAGAATCCGATTCGAGAGCAGATAGAGCAACTGTCCAATCTCGTTCGGGTAAATGATGGGCTCTTAGTGTTAGTAGGCAATCCTCTGTTTGTTCTCTTTGCTCTTGCTTGAGAATCCTAAGAAGGGCTTAGACGAGACCTATCTCAGCTCAGATTCGGCATATCCGCCGGTCTTAGCAAGACTGTTTGCTACGTAAGGAACTTATTGCCCTAGATCGACACGGGAACAGAGCTTCAACTTCAAGCAAGTGGACAAAGAGCTTTCTGCCTTCGCTTACCTTACTTAAGCTCGGACTTCGCTATCGTTTCGCTGGGCCTTTTGCCGGCGATTTCTTGTTTATGGCCTGGCGCCGTGATCAAAACTAAGTTTTAAGTAAATAGGACCTCGTTTTCGAAAAGATCAGTGAATTTCGTTGCCTACCCGCGCTCACTCACGTCGCTAGCCGAAACCTTTGGTTTGTCTCTTCCCTTCCCTCTTCGCTAACCTCTATTCCGTTGAATGCTATTCAGTCTGGGATCGAGCCCAACTATTATAATTATAGTTATAGCTTTCTTCCAACAGCAGATTCATTCGCAAGAACCGATGCCGTACTGCTTCAGTGGAATGCTCCGTAACCTTACTCACTATCTTGACTAACTTAACTGTCTTCTTTTCTTTCGAATCAAGCTTTCGCCCTATTATTCATCTTTTTTTAAATAAGTAAGTTCTTCATAAAAAAATCTAGCAACAGGCTAATTCAGTCACTTGCGCCTATAAAAAAAAAGTCAAGTGTCGATCTAGTTTGATGCGAATCCTGCTCTTTAAGGTCCCAGATTGAATCTAAAATAGGATATAAATAAATAAAAAAGAAAAAAAAAAAAAAGGGCAGAAGGTCGTCTGTAAAGTCTCATCCCGTGCAGCCTGGGTACGAAAGAACTAGGTGTTGATTCCCCTGACCTGGCTATCTTTCCAGAAATGGTTGAATATGACTAAAAGGCTAGGGCTTAAAAGCGCCTAAGACTACGACTCTTTCCTTCTAGCAGAAGGTTGGCACAACACAAAAGAAGATGATTCTAAGCCCTCGCTTATCGACAAGCTTAACCACGGAAAGCATTTGAACCAGACTGAAGCAGGGGCAAGCCGTATGCGGATGAAATTGCTGCGGAGTCGTTCGCAGCAAAAACGAAGACTACCCCAGAGGTAAGGGGGGTCGAGCACGTAGTACCTTGGTCGCCTGGGTTGATGCAAAAAATCCCAGGAAAAGGAACAGTGGCAAGATTTGAATTGACTTATCCGAGGGGATTTCGGGTTTCATCCAATTTTACGGGGAAAATGCAAGATTCAAATCCTAGGATTCCCAGTAAAGTAAGCACAGATTCACTATAAAGACAGTACAGGGGCGCGGCGCTAAGGTAGAGACACATAGAGAGAAAAAGAAAAGACCACCGGAATAGTCCAATCAAAGCCCTTCATCATTAGATCTAGGATACTTATCCTTCGAAAACTTCACACCAACCGAATCCCGACTACTCATCGGATCGGATTCTGAACCGTGTTTACCGCAAACAAACCTCCTAGCTGCTTAGCCCGGCTCCATAGCCTTAAAAATCTTTCATATTGATTGCTTCCATCCAATCCAGCTTATCCTCGGCTCACTGACCTTAGAATAGGTAATCCAGTGCTGCCATTTACGTTTAGCCTTCAACGCCATCTCCAAAGTGATTGACGAAAGCCCCGGAAAAGGTTAATAAAGCTGGGAATTTCCGCTTAAACCCCGAGAGTTGAACCAATAGCCTTGCTTCTAAGACCTGCGACCCTTTCTTTTCTTTTTCTTCGCGGCTGGTTCGTTTTAGGAATGCTCTTGAAAGTCACGCTTCGGTTAGCTTTGAATTAGAGACTCACAGGATACTGTGAAAGGAGCATCCATCTCATGGGCGAGTAGACTGATCGACCCACCATTTAAGAACCAAACAAAGCAAGGGCCCCTTCCGCCTTTAGGGCTTTACCAAACCAAGGGCGTTGACTAGTGCCCATGTGTGTGCTTGCATAGCTGCTCTGACTCTTTACCTAACATCCTCCCCAACCATGATAAAGGAAAAAGGTAATTTCTAATGGGGGGAGTTCCACGATCCGACCAACAACTCGCGCTGAAGAGATGGATATTGGCTCTTTTTCGCTAGCAGGGATATTCGCTCTTGTCTTTAGCTAGCTCTGCTTTCTGCTTTCTCCTTAGCCTCAGCTCTATTAGTAGTAGAGCTCCAGAATCCTTCAGGTCGAAATACAGATTAAGTTTTCCCTTTATTTCGGTTAGTCTCTGCTCGTCAGATATTAGGGGTTGCTCTAAGGCGTCCCAAATGGTCTCCTCAAAATTCTTTTTGGAGCTGGACGCTCCGGACGTACCAGCCGGGACCATTCCCCCGTAATGGAATGCGTTTCCCAACCCGTCCTGGGTACCGGATGGGCTATCGTTGGGCGGCATAGGGTGCTTGGGATGACAGGGATTAGTGGATCCCTTTTTTTGTATGCTTTACGATTGATCTTCGTTTGCAATGTAATAAAAATGGAGACAGGGGCTCTATTCGATCGAGCTTGCCTCCGGTACCTTCCTAGTGGCTTGGACAGGATCAAGTCATTCGTAGTTCGAAAAGGATTCAATCCAGCCGCAGGGGTCGGGCCCCAAGCCTCTGAACTAGCACTACAAAAAAAGCTCCGTAGATGGCGAGCCTTGTGTCCAAAGGTATAATGAGAAGTGGCCCTAAGGGTTTTCTAGCCATATCGAGTTGAGCCTACCCATCCCTCCTTGGTTGAGGGAAGATTCCAATTACCATGTCAAAAAGCAATCGCTGAATTCACTCTTCTGGCTTCTGCCATTGAAGCAATCCCGAGATCTTTAAAATTCCCTTTTGGCATAGTACACTGGTGTGACCATTTAGCTCATCTTGATAGCCGGGGCTAACCCTCTCGGAGCATGTATCAGAAAGAATTCTAGAAAGTGATAGTGGGGAAAGGTGCATTTTTGGCTATTCCAATCAGTATGGAAGTGGGCTCAAATCAAAACTCATTTATTCAGTGAAAACCTACATAACGAGGGCCCATCTGTTATGAGGTAGCAAGCATATTGATCGACCCGGGGAAATAAATTTTTAAAGTTGGATATTGGGGGCTATAAGTAGGCCGTTTGCTACTGCTAGTTGGACTGCTCGCCTTTATACGATACGGCTTGACAGACAAGTTCAAGCAAAACCGTAGAGAGAGCGGGCTACACCTAGCTTAGCCTATCCAATATCCTTTTCTAAAAGAGCTTGGATTGCTACTTTTCCTCTCTCTGTATAAAGTAAGAAGGATCGTTTCGCTGTAATGCTTGCTTTTCTTTTATAGCTACTCCCATACAATTAAAAGGAATTGTTCACTCTATACGGTATGGCTACAAAGCGAATGAAGAAGTCGGAAGCAGTTCATCGCCTGTGGAAGCTTGCAGGCTCTCCTTTCTTTTCTTTGACGCATAAAGACTTGTTTTAAGATAGGAGATTAGGAGTTAGCTAGGGAAAGACGAGAATCAGCTTAACGTAGACTCTTCCTCTTTTGCAGCCTATTTGTTTGTACTTTGTTTGAATTGCCCTGTGAAGCATCTGGAGTTGGAGGGGTTCCATTTCGTAGAGCTCGGGATGGAAAACCAATAGAAATGACTATATGATTTCGGTCCCTTTATCAGGTTGGGTTGTCACATCCACGTTGGCGAAACAAATCCGAAGTTTATGGAAGGATCCCTAATGCCATGGATTTTTGAAGGGAAGTTTCATTTTGAAGAGTGGGCATAAGAGGTCTTGCTTGGAGTCGGCATTAGCCCCGTTCTTGGAGGAAGGCACTACCTAATAGTAGGTAGTTGTTAAGTAGCTCTTCTTAGTTCGAGTCGGTGCCGGTAGCTGTCAACTCTTCTTTCTCGATGGGAATCATAGCCCTATCGTAGCCAAGTCAATGGACTTTCCTTTCTTGCTGGAAAAAACTTCCGAAACCTCTTCCTGCTCATTGACTATTGGGATAACTTTAATATGACTATGTTAAGGTTTCAGATAACCCGGCTAAGGCCTCCCATTAGTGATTTCATACCAATTGAAGGACCCACGAAGCGGTAACTAGAAGGGAGGAGTGCCGGGGATTTGTAATAGGAGCAATTCCTTAGCTACCTTTCAACATATACTTCATTTTTTTTATTGAAAGTATATCAAATCCTACGCAATCCCAAACTCCTAACATGCCTTTTTAACGCATCTCTAGAAATGAGTTTGGTCAAAGGGTCAGCAACCATTTCATAGGTGGAGATATACTTCATAACCAAATGAAGTCGGGTGTCCATGGTTGTTTTTTTTCTACCACGGAACTTGAGATCCTTTCAAGCCCTCCTCACTCAACAAGGGGAATGCTTCCCAGCTTCACGCTCTACTTTAGACTACTTTCCTTATCCCCGCGCTAATGCTAATGGTGATTTCCCAGGCCCCAAAATCCAGAGGTATGCTCCCGGCAATGGAAGTAAAGATGCAACTGGAGAATCTTTTTATGGATCTGGAAAAGGATATAGAGACTCCCTCCGAAGAAAGGATCTGCTACCCTTTCCCGTCCTGTCATCCGGCAAAACATGAGGTTTAGCTTATATAAATGTGTTGGTTGGAGCGATGGGATTTGTTTGATTCCCCTGATCTACGACCACCCTCTTCAATCTATATTCGACAGCTTGAAGAGGGCTTCTTGCTAAAGAGAAATTCTGTCATTGAAGAAGGCATCGCCCGCGGCTTCCAATCCAATGACAAGCAAAAGACAAAGAAGGAACTTACTAGACCTCCTTGCGCCCATAGCTTGACCTCCGCCTTGAACTACCTGCACGGAAGCCTTCCCTTCCTGGCGCGCAGACAGACCATCTTTAGTGAAGTCCCTCCTTCCCCTAAAGCATCCATTTCGTCTATTCGGGACGGAGCAGGCACACTGACTACTCTGATTGGGCGTGGACTGGGAAAAAGTAGCAGCTAAAGGAAAGCTAAAAAAAAAGGTATTGGCGAAGAAATATCATAAAATAGATAGGAAAGAGGCACCACTCGCGAATCCTTTCTTTCTTGGTTTCGCTACCTGTGATCAAAACAATTCACGTATTAGATCTATCCATCTTTTGGTCCAGTAAAGAAGGAAGATAGGAAGGCATCTGTCTATCTAGCCCTTAAGTACACATTACAGGTTCAAGTCCTCTATTTATCTGTCTTTGGTGTTTGTGGTCAGAAGGTTGAGCATAGAATGGCAGTTTCGCGTACTCCTCTGTCTTTTTCCTATCTTCTCTCTTCAATTACCGAGACCCGTACATACAAAGGTCTAGGTAGCTCATCTCCTTCTAAGAAGTCAGATCTCCTTCCTATATTCTAAAAAGAAGAAGATCATAATAAACTCTGGAATTGAATTGTAAGGAGAGGCCTCATTTAGGAGCGCTGTTTTCATCCAACTAGAAATCTCGTATGAGAAGAAAGCAACTTTACTTCACCGAAAGGGCAGGTCTTTTTATTGCTGATCTTCTCAAGTACGGGATTTGCTTCGATAAGCCACCGCCCAATAGAGCAACGCCATGTGTAGATCGAAATGGTCTCGCGAAGCCGGTCACCGTACGCCTACGATCCTATCTGACTATTGAGGAGTTTGATCTTCTTTTGTTCAATTGTGCGTGCTTTGCTTAACACATGCAATTCGAACTTCTTTTTCCCTTAGCTGTAGTGTTAAGGGATTCGAAAGTAACTCCGTTGGGTTCAATGCCCGCTAGTCCCATGCATCCTTTCTGTTTGTTGGTCAAACAAAAAAAAAAAAGTCAAGAATAAAAATCGAACTGGAGGAGCGAAAAGCCAGGATGGCTTGGTAAGCAAGCAACCTGTTATGTAGGCGCCACCCTCCATTTCTTTCTCTTCTTTTTTTGAACTCACGATCGGCAAAAATCCGGGCTGGATCTGGAAAGCGCTGGTTCGAGCCCAGCTCGTGACAAGGCCTTTGGTCGTAGAATGGTGCCTTTCGTTTTCTCGTTATACGGAACAGGGCAGACACCATAAAGAACATAAGCTCGATCGACTTCCCTGACTCCGAGTCGAGGATAAAGAGATTACTCCGGATCAGAAGTTCCTTCTCAACTAAAGCAAGAAGCATTGCACCAGACTAAGACGCTACGGGCATGCTTACAATCCTAACCGAATCGACAGCTCAAAGGCTTAAACTGAGAGATCGTTCGGGAACCATAACTAATGGAATGGGGCACCCAAGGTGCGAAGCGAAAAAGAAGTCCTTGCTCCGTGAGAGAAGTTTGAATAACTCAACACGGAAAAGGCATTGGGCCAAGCAAGAATAAGCGATACGGCGGATAGACCCACAACAACATCTCCTCGATCTGATGCCCTTTCTAGGAGTAGAGTCGATTCAGATTATGGTGCAACACCTGAAAGAAGAGGCCCTCGCTCCACGATTTCGAAGACTGGAAAGCGTACTCCATGGACTCCTTCCAAGACTGGTGGGACGTAATCCTTTACCTACGACATTTCGTACTCAATCATATAACCATACTTTTAGTAAAGTACAGACGGAAAAAAGAAAGAAATAAGGAATTTCTTAACTTCATTAAGGAGTTACACATTCAAAAGGAAAAGAAACTTAAAAAGCAAATGCGCCTTAGCCCTATTCGCCCGATTCACCGAGAGTGTTGTTCGGGGAAGAGATTCTTTATTTATTACTTAGTCTTTTTCTTTACTTTATCCTAGATTCTGATCCGAGGAAGACTATGCATATCTATTACTAGTACCTCCCGGTGAAGTTTCTTTGGCTTGAAGACCAGAGAATCCAGAGAAGGAAGCTACGAGGGAACTAGCGAAGGAGAAGTGCTACCGGGTTCAACTTTCTCTCCCCCTGCACTGAACACCTTGAGACTCTCTCGCTTTCAGGCATATATATTCAGGGTTGACGACTTTTGTTGCTTGCAGGGTTGAATCTTCAATGCAGTAGTTCTTTCTTTGAGAGTGCGGTGTGGACCGTATCCGACGAACCGTATTTACCGACTGCTATATACGTTAGGCGGAGATTGAATCCTCTTCCCTCTCTGATCCGTTGGGCTGCTTGCTGCTGCTACGCCCTTTCTGACATGTCCACATTAACATTCAATACGGGTGTGATCCACCAGATCCACGTTCTTTACTTTTTCCGCCTTTCTGAGGTGCTTTGACTTGTCTTACTTGGAATCTATTTAGCGGCGAGCATCTCGGTCCGGAGTGAGCCCTACTTCAACCGAGGTAGGGAGCATTGCCTTACTTTGTTTAGTGTTCCCAGCTACCCTAAGATCCACCATACTAGGAAGATTGGTAGGATGGGAGGATAGTTGTACAGTTTTCGGCTGTTATGCTATTGTTTATTTGTCACATTCCATACCTTTCCAGTGTGATCTACTACAATTCGTTATTGTAGACCTTCTTAGCGGTGACACTTGAGTGTCCCTAGTCTCCCCTCTACTAAATAGAGTTGTCTAAGACATAGGTTTCTTTCTTCGCAATTGCCCGTCCTCATTCTATCAGTGGGGATTCTTAAGATATGTAGTTTCGCCGCCTTTCTCAGTATATATTGAAGTAAAAATTCTTCTATATATGGAATATATGGACATTCTGCGTGCTGCGTGGCCTTGACGTCAACTTTGATTGAACAGTTCCTTTAGTCAATAGAGACCTCTCTTCAAGAGTTCATTCTTCAACAATTAAATCAGATCAGAAAGTTCAAGAAAAGAAGCAACTCCAGATAGAGGGAAAGGCTTCCCCGTTGGAGAGAATACCTGGTCACTACGAAAGAAGAAAAAGCATCACTAAAAGAGCTTATCGCTTTCGGGTAGTCTGCTTTCTATCTTGATAATCAAAGAAATTCTCTCTTCTACTAATACATTCACCGAGGGGACGTCTCGGTTTACGGGCCGGGGCGTGGAGGGGTGGTCCCTCTCTGCTTTTCCACTCGAACCATAACCGGAACTGGAACCCCCATCTAGACCTAGACCTGACACTCGCATACCGCATATGCCAGTGGTTGTGGTACAGGTAGTTTTGTCTTGCTCCGAAATCTGCTGACAGTGAGGGCTGTAGCTCGGGGATACTGATAATAAATTGGCGTCGTCCAAGTCTTGTTGAACTCTATTCCCTCTTCACTTCGCTCGAGTAACGTAGTACCATAAATAAAGGGAAAGCATAAAGAAAGCATCTAATAGTAATCTTCCAAAGCAGCATATGCCATAGACAATCTTACCCTCAGGCTATCTCGTATCTAGAACCCTACCAGGGAATTCCTAAGAGAATCCATCTATATATCCCTAATGGGCTTACTAATGGTCCAGAAAGCATAGAGGTATAGGAGAACAAAGTGCAACCTTCTTTCTTGCCAGATGGATTCAGTCTGATAACCTTTTTTATTTACACTATAGGATTAAACCCCAACTTCTTTTATATATGCGCTAAACCATTCCCCTTGCTGGCCTACGGAAGGCAACTATATGGCCTACCAATACATCTTAACAAGCACTTTCTGTCACTCGCTTTGACTCAAATCAAAGGTCTTAAAGGGCAACAAAACAAAGCATTTTTCTTACACTGGCTAAACGCAAAAGATTCCATGGAAAAGCTTACAAAAGGAGGAGATTCGAAGATCTCTGCTTCTAAAGAGGCAGGGGATTACAAAAGCTAAGAAAAAGAATAAGAAGCCAGGTTAAGATAAGATGATATTTATATAAAAATACGAGATCAATTAACATCGATACTCGACTTACAGGAGAGAAATCCTTAGTAAAGTGTTTACACTCCTTCTCTCCCTCTTTCCTGTGCTAGCAATCCGGTAATTCGGTAAAGAAGTAAAGCAGGAAGTCCAGTAAGCCAAGGAGAGATCCCGGGAAAGCCAAAGCTGTGCTTTCCTCACTTCTTCTTATACCCTTGCAGGCAAAACAAAAAAATAAGACATACCAATGCCTTATCTCGGCATTAGGAGTTCATTAAAAAGGTAAGAAGGAATGGCCGGATGTAAAGAGATGTCCCTGAGACTAGTGAAATCAGATAAGAAGGTAAAAGAGTCAGACTAGCAATGCGGGATAGAAGGACTAATTTACTTCTATTTGGCCCTAGAGGAGATCGAGACTGGTATTAGTTCCTTTATCGAGGCGAGGAAGATAATGACATTGAGAAAAGAACCTCTTCGTAAAGAACTGACTTAGAGCTTAGAGAAGAATGCAGCAAAGAAAGGTAAAGGTAAGACTCCTAATTCTAAGCAGCCTCCGATTCTTTGTCACATGAATTGACTTTTTTTTCGGTATGCCGCTCCGCCAGCAAGGAGTGCCACGCACGAGCGGAGCGAAAACTAAGCAGGGGGAATTATGGGAGAAATCCTTTGATTGCGTATTGAATATAGATCCATGTCTTTCTTGTTCCACTAGCTAGGACAAAATTCTCATATGTCCCTTTCGTTATTACAACCTTCTTTTTTGATGTCAAAGACCAGAAGCTATGCGCTAATTCTCATTGGATCTCGGTTGTTCTTAACAGCGATGGCTATTCATTTAAGTCTTCGGGTAGCACCATTAGATCTTCAACAAGGTGGAAATTCTCGTATTCTGTATGTACATGTTCCTGCGGCTCGGATGAGTATTCTTGTTTATATCGCTACGGCTATAAACACTTTCTTATTCCTATTAACAAAACATCCCCTTTTTCTTCGCTCTTCCGGAACCGGTACAGAAATGGGTGCTTTTTTTACGTTGTTTACCTTAGTTACTGGGGGGTTTCGGGGAAGACCTATGTGGGGCACCTTTTGGGTGTGGGATGCTCGTTTAACCTCTGTATTCATCTCGTTTCTGATTTACCTGGGTGCACTGCGTTTTCAAAAGCTTCCTGTCGAACCGGCTCCTATTTCAATCCGTGCTGGACCGATCGATATACCAATAATCAAGTCTTCAGTCAACTGGTGGAATACATTACATCAACCTGGGAGCATTAGCCGATCTGGTACATCAATACATGTTCCTATGCCCATTCCAATCTTGTCTAACTTTGCTAACTTCCCCCTCTCAACCCGTATCTTGTTTGTTCTGGAAACACGTCTTCCTATTCTATCTTTTCCCGAATCTCCTTTAAGGGATGAAATAGAAGCTCGAGAAGGAATAGCAAAACCTAGTTTACTTCCCAGCTCAAACTGAACGCAAACTGCAGGTTGACGCCGTAGAGAATATAAAGCCCATATGCGAAGTGGAAAAAGTACCTCTATATTTTGTGTAGACTGCTTTTTGAAAGTGAAATAGAGACTTTCACTAAAGAGTGAGATTGAGGAGTGAAAGAACCCGGTATTCACATAAGAAAGTGGCAGTAGTGCTTTCCTATATAAGAGAAAGGCTGCTCTTACCTGGGTCTGCCTAAGCACCGGCTTTTTAGAGGTCTTTCTTTGTCTCTTTTCTGGACGGCTTACCTAAGCTTGGCACAGATGTTCGTACAATCCAATCTGTCTTTCTCTTCAAAGACAAAAGATGAATAGCTTTCCTTTCTTACTGTATTGCCTTATCCTTGATTCGGCATTACCAGCCTTAGGAATCGATCTAGATGCACCATTTCCGGTCGAATAAAATAAGAAGTAATTCCTCTTTGCGTAGATGAAAAAAGGTTGGGCTACTTCCTCAATCAATGCCCGAGAGCTGCTCGAAGCAAAAACCTTATCCTAAAGTAAAGTGGCAGTAGTCTAGGCGGACACCTTTTCTTTTGCCTTACCCGCTACGCCCCCTTTCTAAGTAGCAGCTTAGGGTTTGACAAACCTTAATTCAAAAGCTGGAAACTCATATGCTAGTACACTTGCCCTGTATGCCCCATCTCCATGAAAGTCTTAGCCAGTGCTTCTTTCCGCCTTCCAACTTAATAGATTCTCTCTATCTCTATTTAACTTTCAGGGGTGAGTATTAAAACGCCATAGGAAAAGAAAGGGGTTAGCTCTTAGCTCGCTGGTAGTACTGATACAATCAATATGTACACACATATTAGGAACCTAAAAAGCAGAAAGATCCTTTCAAAAGGGGGTTGGATACTCACACTCGGGAACTTTTCCCAATCTCTCTTCAAACTTACCTTTTCATTAAGGTTAGAACCTTCCTAAAATTCAGGAGTTTCCAGCTATGCCGCACTCTCAAATCCACTCATAAAAGCATAGCGAGAGATAGCAGCTTCTGATTCCGGAGATTCTATCTAGGTTCTAGTTAAACTCCCAAACTCCCTGGTTATAGGGGCTTATAATAGTACTGGAAAAGAAAAGGAGTCTTGTATATCGTATCCTAGTACAGGAAATAAAATAAATATGTTATAAAACAGTAAAGATTATATGTTAGTACTCCAGGTACTCTCTTATTCGAGACGAGAATAGGCCCAACTCGCCTGCATCGACAGCAAAGGAAACTGGCAGGGAAATAGATGCCCCATTTTTTCTCCAAGAAGATCAATGGCAACTGGCACTTAAACTAGATATCCCTCCGCCAGAGACTCTGGGATGAAATGACTCTTATGAGAGTTAGATGGCGAAGAGTTAGAACGTGGCTAATCCGCTTTCTCCCATTTCTCTCTACTCTATCTATGAGGGCTATGAAGGAATTAGTTCATAGAATGCGATTGCACTACTTTTTGAAAACAACCGTACGGGATATACTCGGCCGAGGAGATTGTACCAAAGGAGACCCGTTTTACCGATCGTTTGATTGGGTGTGTCCTTAGTCGCTCCGGAGAAGCCATACCCTTAGGAAGCTTACCCAACTCATTTTTTAACTCCCAAGAAAGGAAGACAACCCCAGTAAATCGTGCATAATTGAAGAGGAAAGATTCTCTAAAAGCCGGCGGTTTTTTTTCTCCTTATACAGATGACTCCCCCATTTTTTGGCTGGTAAATACGGGATAGGATCCACTCTGGCAGCTGAGCTTCTTTACTCTCTCTTGTGCTGGTTGTTCAATACTCCCATCAATCAACGGAACGTAGTGCGGTAGCTCTGCCATCCGCAGCTTTGGAAGGATAAGAGCAATCGGCCGAATGATTGTTATTCCACTTACAGTGCCTCTATCGAAGCTGAAAAATAAAAAGACTCCAAACCAGGTTTCGAGTATTTCATTTCGATCCAAACTTGCCAGCTCTTTTTTCTTTCTAATATGAAATTAGTTCGACCTATTTTTTTCAGACTGAATACCAATCTCGATGATAAATATAACCAGTTTACGATCAGAGCCCTAGCGGGTTACCTAGCTTGTTTGGGGTCCTCGGGCTAGACTTTCTACAACGACATCCAGGCCTTGCTCTATTATCACGACATGGACTCGGGGACATTTTATTCAATGCCAAGGTGATGTATTTCTGGGGGAAAAAGAGTGATAGCTAGAAAGGAAAGGCAGCGAGACTGAGCCGCAGGTAGGATGGCACTATGCAGCTGGGAATGAGTTTAAACCAATGTAGGGGCACCCTTCCGGAAAGCATTTCCTAAATGCGAGAGGTTTGACAGCTGACCGGCGGAATAGCATTCATTCATAGGTATCCTTTATCTCGGTTATATATATAATGATATATTAAATGTCTAAAGGAAAGATATTCATATGCCTCTCCGGTTCCTAAGGCGTAACCACGCGATCTTTAGGTCATCCGGTGGCGTGATTGTAATTGGTTTTTTATACATGTCGGGGCTGGTATGATTTAATTGAACCATTAACTCAGCTAAGACAAGTGAGGTATGGTTAGCATCATTGGCGATAAGGCATTTTTCTCGTGTTATAGCAAAAAAGGCCTGTGGGGTCAGTGAAAGCTTAAGTTCCTTTGATGTGGAAGGGCTTTCTCGGCAAGAGTGCCGTTATGGAGGTCTGTGGAAGTCATTCCAAGTGCTATGATGGGGAATAGATGGAGGAGGGCGTTGATTGGGTAAACTGGAAAGCTGAAAGGTGCTGGCGTCCTTACAGGATGAATCTGTATAGGCCCTTCCCTCCTATTCATTCAAAGTGGGCATAAATGAGTACTCATTTATAAGAGTACTCTTAGGTATACGCACTCGATGCCTACGAAATGAACAAAGCATACGACTCGTCTAAGGCAGACGAGGCACGCAAACTGTTTGAATATTAAGCTTTTTTTATGGTTATGCCAGCGATGTACGGACCAAAGCTACCATTCCAAATGCATAAAAGACAGGACCCCCGTCTCTTTGAGCTCTATTTTTCTGAATCAGTTGTTGATGAATGAGTAGTTTCTGACTTAATTGAAGAAATTGTTTTATTTAGAACGTAAATGATCTTCGTTTTACGCAAAAAGATGAGCTTCAAAAGACACGTTGGTCTGTCGCCTTCATAAGAGTAGGAATGATAGGTCAGTGCCCAGTTCTTTCATTCCCAAGTCAGCTAATGAAGGTTCGGCTCGCCTGTCTTTGAGTGTGCTTTTGCGGAACTATTCTATTCATCTATCCCGTTCTCCTCCGTTCCGTTCTGGCCCTGTCGTCACCTATTGAGAAAGCAGCCTCCGTCGCCTCTCGTTCTAGTTCTATTTTTGCTTTCCTTCATTGCCTTCACCCAGCCCTCCAAGTAGAGGAAGCGATCTTATTCATCAGATCTTGGGTTGGCCTTTGAGTTGCCTGATACCGGCTATGATCTAGCTCTTCAATGCCATCCATGCTTTCAGTTTGGTTTTTTAGTAATCCAAACTGAAAAGTATATACTCTGATGGTCAGCAGCGAAAGGAATGGATTTAGTACAATTGATTGATATCTTAGTTAAAAGATGGACAAAAGTCTCGTTCAGTATCAATTGATGAATTGGCCTGTCAAGTAGGAAAGAAAGTCAGACAATCCTTTTTCTTTTATAGAAGGGCAGCAGCTTTCTCTTCGAAGAAGTTGTTGCAAGTAGTTTGACCTATGGATTGGATTCCCTCTTCTGAAAGCTAGTGAGTTAGGGATGGCTGTTAGTCAGCTAGGCTTTGAAGCAGTTGGCCTGTAAGCCAGTCTGATTGCCTTTTCACTTTCCTCCTCTTTTTCTTTTTAGTTCATTCATTATTACCGAATATGCCAGCGAGCGGAATAGCTATTCTAAGATGAGATGAAGCTACAGCTTTACTGTAAAATAGATATCTCTTTGCTCTTCAGCCAGGAAGTCCGAAAGCAAGTAAGTTGTAGGACAGGTCAGTCACCAGTAGTTCTAGTTTTGTTGATTGGGAGGACAGCCCGGTGTTGAGACCTTCCTTCTCGGGGATTCCAATAGATAGTCTTTTTAAAACATCAAACATGAAAGATGAATATCCTCCTTCGATTCTAAGCCAATTCCATTCTATTTGCCGGCGTTCAGTTAAACTAGAGGACAGCCTTTCCTTTACGCTAAGAATGGGGCATTTAGCCTATTGTATTGAATCCGCTGCAGTCTCCGTAGGAGTAGCACGTTTTCGATCAGGAACTGCAGATAAGCTAACAGAATCCGATCTTTAGCATCCTAGCAACATCCTATCGTTCCTCAGCCTTCTTACTATACCAGCCTAGTTGATATCTATTAACATATAGAAATCCATAGTCTATTTTTTTTTTTCCGTCCTGAATGCGGACAAGTCATAGGGGAATACATTATAACATGACTTAGCTTTCAGCTATCCGATTGACCAAGACTTGCATTCTCGACATCAGATACGTGGATAGCCTGATCTAGATAGGGAGACAGGCACTGCTAGGCGCTCATGCCTACTTTGAAAGAGGATAGCTAAGCAAAGCTGGCAGATAATAGGAAAGGAGGCATTCTAAGCTTTGAGGGCAAGCCATACTAGTCTGATCCCCCTTCCCTTCTTCGAGCATAGCATGAAGCTACCGACGTCAGACATCAAGAACAAGGTACGTCAGTCACTGTCCTGTTAAGGAGTTAAACCACTCGACTTACAGGAGAGGGCAGGTACGTGTAGTCACTCATAGCTGGCTATATGAGTGAGTACTCCCACTCTTGATTGACTAAAAAGGCTATCGAATCTGAGAAAGAAGTAGTAGTTCTTACTAGACTTACACTATGACGGCTAAGAAAGTCGCGTTTAACGAGTCATACGTAATTAGCCACATTCTGGCGAGAACGGGCGTTATAAAATAAAGCCAATTATCAGCCTTAGAATCCAAGAATTATGGTAATTTACCATATCCAGGATAGACCGAGAGCATCATACAGCTATATGAGTAAGTACGTACCTACATTGACTACGTGAAAGCAATAAGACTCTTAATCGCTCGTATCCCATACCCATGGGCTACTTCACTGGTACAGTAGATAGTTAAGAAAGAGAGCTTAAGGTGCTAACATCTAATCTCTTCTATGTAAGGTAAAGGCGTTAGCTCCCCTCGCTTCGCTCGACTTGCTTCGTTTCTTTAGCAGCTACGGCTAATAGAGAAGAGCTCGCTCGTGAAGTCTCATAGCCAGATCCCTCTCCTTTCACTCGAGTAACTTCTATCCTTATGCCCTTACACGAGACGCAGATAGCGAGCAGACAGCTAGATTCTTACTGAGAAAACCACCTTTCTTTCTTCATATGGAAGATGATTCTCCACATGAGGACAATAAAACGCATTAGAAGGCCATATAGAGCCAAATATAATAGAAATTTTACATTATCGGGCAGAAAAAGGACCGGGGTTTCGCTCTTTGAAGCAGATGTTGAAGGAAGCCTGACTTTACTCAAAAATCAATTAAAAGAGATAGCCGATCGCATCTCTCTTTCTATTGATTGTAATTCAAAGTCAAGGTTCTATGCTTGTTCACTAGAATAAGGGAAAATGACTCGACCATAGGGTGACGAAGGAAGCTTGTTAGAATTAGAAAAGGAAGTCACTGAATCAAGTCCCATTTGATAGTTAACCCCATCATCCATCAATGGAGGAAGGCGTTAAGGTAACCTCAAACCCAGTTGATGAAGGAAGGCATCTCACTAAGGCCTTAGCGCATGCTGCCCACATGAGCACAGAAGGAGGCCAATGTTGTAATTCTTAAGGATGATTCTTTGAAGCAAGTACTTTGACTTTAAAGCTACGAATTAGAGTTAAACTGACCTCACTTTTATTGATCAGTAAGTGATAGCTGTCAGGTTCGCAGAATGGCCGATGGAACCAACTGAATCCACTCTCGTGACATGTATTTCCACCACTTTGGGGAAAGAGATGAGCTTTTGGGGAGCTACCCGTCTTTACACATACGAGGAATCACTCACTGACAGACAAGAGGTCGACAACGTGAGCTTGACTGCCCTGCCTGGTTCTTGATCCAACTGCAACCCTAGAGAGTTAGGTCTCTCTTCTTTACTTTAGAGAAGGAAATCCGAAGCATTACGAGATCAAAAGAAAAGAAAGAACTCTATCTTATGCAATAGGTCAGTTAAGAGTTCTTTCTTACACTTCTAGTATGAGTGTACGGATCTATTCCACCAACATCCACTGAGGCAAGAGCGTCTTTCACAGCGGATTCAAGAACAGCCATTCTTATTATTTTATTCTCCCGGGATCAGAAAAGGCTAGGCACCAAGGCTACGAAACTCGGCTATGAAAGCAGAGAGAACTCAAACTCCTAAACTAAACCTAAGGCAGCCTTTCTCCTTCTTATTTTAAAAAAGAAGAAATAGCACCAGCCTAATCCAAGAATGTCGACTCTGATCTTTACTATTTTGCTATTCAAAGCAATCTGCCCAATGAGCTACGGGTATATGAGCTAAGGCCAGTGGATTCCTCTCTTTAAATTCCTTTAAAAATAAAAGAAGACAGGATCTTCTACTTCTTTTTTGAATTTATATATGCCAACTGCAACTGATTCAACAGGAGCTAGAGCAGCTTGCCCAAGAACAATAAAGAGATATGCGAAATCAACCAAGACAGGCAAACGGATTGTATTGTTTCATGGAGAGGGGACTCACGTCCCTCTTTATTCCCTATGGATTCTTAAGGGTGTTTAGGTCATTTTTTCAGTTCTGTCACTCTCTTTTCCCTTTTCTAAGCTATATCAACATAGCCAACTATAAAACTAATGCGCTTGTCAATTAATTCTTGGTGTAATACGTAAATGATTGGTGTCAGAATTTTTCACTGATCAGTCTCATCCGTGTAAGAATTCGGAATTCCTCTTCCAACTCGTCCCGGAATGGGCGTTATGGCAAAGAACAAGAAGAAAACAAAAGGAGGAATTTGTCCAATAGTAACAAATGGTGCCTCCACAGGTTGACATCCGATCCAACCTAGTAGTAAGCGATCCGCCAAAAGCAACCAAAATATTCCTTGGTGAATAGGGCGAAAACTTGAACTACGCACGTACATACTTTTAAAAAAAGGTAAAGCCAACAGACATATAAAAACTGGTGCTATTGCGGCTACACCTCCCGATTTGTCAGGTATACTACGAAGAATGGCATGGATCGGTAGGAAATACCATTCCGGCACAATATGAGGCGGGGTGGGCATCGGATTAGCAGGTATATAATTGTCGGGATGGCCCAAAACATTAGGAGCATAAAAAATCCAAATGGAAAAAAAGATAGCAAAAGCTACCCAACCTACTAGATCCTTTACATAAAAATAAGGGTAAAAAGAAATTTGATCCATCTCTGAATGTACACCCAATGGATTATTTGATCCATATTGATGCAATGCGGCCAGATGAAGAAGACTGGCGCCTACTAAAATAAAGGGGAGTAAATGATGAAGACTAAAAAAACGATTTAAGGTGGCATTGTCCACGGAGAAACCACCCCAAAGCCAAGTCACTATGGTATCTCCTACTACAGGTATGGCGCTAGCTAAGCTTGTAATTACTGTAGCTCCCCAAAAGCTCATCTGACCCCAAGGTAGTACGTATCCTGTAAAAGCTGTCACAATCATTAATAGGAAGATTACAACTCCGAGACACCGAACAAATTCCCTAGGACTGCTATAACTCGCATGATATAGACCACGAAAAATATGAAGGTGAACCACAATGAGAAACATACTTGCCCCATTAGCATGCATATAACGGAGCAACCAGCCCCCTTCAACATCTCTCATAACGTGTTCTACGCTGTTGAAAGCTAGATCCACATGAGGTGTGTAATGCATAGCTAAAAAAACGCCAGTCACTATCTGAATGACTAAACAAATACCAGCTAACGAACCGAAGCCCCACCAATAACTAAGATTGCTCGGGGTTGGATAATCTATCAAATGTTGATTAAGTGTGGAGGATATAGGTTCTTTAAGAAGAGAGAATCGTTGGTTCCTTAGAGTCATTTTTTTATCTTTCCTATCGTGACAACTCAGGTTCCCCCACCTTTTTTTCGTTCTGGGGCCCTACTTAAAAAAAAAAGAATCCATTATTTTAATTTAAGTAAGCCCCCTTTTGCCTTGAAAAGAATTTGGTTTCGCTGCGCCCTGAATCAATCAAAAAGCTTATTTTTCTTTTTTGAATTCATCCCATTTTATTTGGGCGAGAGGGAGGCTGTGAGTCACCTGGGCTACGGATTTGTCGGTTGGTTGATTCTCGAAATCACCTCTTGAGAAAAAAAGGCCCTCGGGTCCCGACCCAAAAATGAATAGGAAGCGGGGCGGGCGAGGGTCTTTCATTAAAGGGGGGAAAAGAGGGGTGGGGCCGCCTTGCGCAGCTTTCGAAAGGAGAGATTTTCAGAAAGTCACTCTCTCCAACCTTTTCTATCTATCCTTAGAAGTTGGGCGAGATAAAGTAAATATGATATTTGCGTTGGTTTTTCCAACGAAACTAAGCACTTTTTTTTCTTTATCATTCGGAAGGCTCAGTCCCACACTCTGACTTCAATGATGGGAACAACCTCCGCACTCCGGCGCTCCAATGAACAACAGTTCTCCGCCTGACTTTATTTAGAATAGTGGTCGATCCCTCGGGAGTTACATTCGTAACTTAATGTTATGTTCACGTTCACGCGGTGATATTATATCCAAGAGTACTACCCTGTACGTAGTCTATGTCTGGGGAGCATACTTGACAGGAGATAGACACAGGCGGTAGATAGGTCCCCCACTTCGATTCCAGCCCCGTTAGCATAGCATCTCCGATCCGAGATAAGGGATTACTCCGTTAGGTCTTTTCGGTCCGGAGCCGGCCGGTAATGGACCTACTTACCTTGCTTGTGGACCAGCTGCAGAGCTAACCCTTGTTCTATTGGTTTGGCGGTTGCTACCAAGACGATTTCTTTATGCCCATCAAAGGACCTCGAGATGCTAATCCACGAAAAACGATACGAGAAATTCGAAAGAACTCATATACGGAACGAGGGCGACCCGTGGAAATACATCGGTTTCTTACTCGTGCAAAGGAACTCTTTCTTGGCAACTTGGACAACTTATAACGAAGTTTGTCCCGCATATCACTAGGAAGATAGGAATCTTTACAAAAGGCTTTATAAAGCTTTCGTCTCAATTCATATTTAGCCGCGAGCAATCTGCGTTTGTGATCTCGTATATTTCGCTTCTCCGACATCTCTTACTGAGTTTCTCCCTCATCTTTTTGCAAAAAGCCGCTCCACGGTGGTAAAGTCTCATCTTGTGTGTTGGCCGAAGTGACAATAGTCACATTGAACCCTCGAATATGTTCGAAGATCTCGAAATGATCTTCCAGTTCCGGGGAGAATTCGCAAAACTCCGTTTCCATCGAGAATTGAATGGAGTTTTCCCGTATTTCGACCGGAGAATCTAACAGAGACATTACTGTCGAGATTCTGACCGAAAAATTAGACATTCCATGCCCTCGGAGAGTGCTTTGTCGTGCTAGGTCACTGACATATCCTTTGTCTTTATTTGACCCCAAGAATGGATTGGATCGAAACGACTTTCCTGTCGAACCCCTTTGTGTCTGTATGAATTTCTGACCGCGCGGAATCTCCATAGCCAATTTTCCATTTTTGATTATGAAATCATAGGGTGCCTTTGGTACTACTCTTATTTCACACGATCCAGGAACTTCCATAACGTTGGCGTGATTCAGTTTGAGCAACGGATCCTGACGTGATACATCTTCGTAATGAAAATGGAGTGGAAACATAGTGATGAGAAATCAAAATTCCCTCCATAAAGAGAGTCTTTCCTGCACGGAGTAGTGAATAACGAAAGTGAGATGTGCTTGGTTGTTGACCAACAGAAAGCATGGGAAAAAGACCAAAGATATCATAGGGAGCGTCGCGTCTTAGCTTGCACGCGATCTCATCCATGTCCTAGGTGGCAGAGTGTTGATCCTCATCCGCCCGTAAGGGCACTCTTTCGACCTACAGCCGGAAGGTTGCAGATTGCAAACCCGCAGTCTGTAGGTCGTCAAGCATTTGATGGAGTCTACTCAAGGACTCCTCCCCTGTGGCGGTACGCGGATTTTCCAACGCTCGCGCCCCCCGTCCCATCCAATCCAATCCCCGCTTGGGTCAAGGCCCGCCCGCCATGACCCGTAGTATATCAACCTTGACCTCGAATAGGTCTTCGGCTTGAATCCGGGCCATTTGTATGTCATGGGCTGAAGGAGAGAAGAATCTCCCCAAAAGCCTCCGCTCAATGGATTCAACACTATCTCCCCCTATTATTTCATTTTCTGGATAAGGATAGGGGACGACAGGGGGAGCTACTTCATTTGGGGCAGGCGCAGGACGTGCCCCTTGTTGGTTAACGGAGGACGACGTGCCTGCGCTTTCGCTTTCTGAAGATCCCAGGAGATCTGTCCATCCCTGGTTGGGACCCTCCGAGCTCATCATAAGTGGATAGGGCTGGAATTCCCCCCCAATGAGGAGGGTCCTCACAGCAAAAACGATTGCCATGGCAAGTCCCCCCGCTAGGCCCAATTTTAAGAAAGCAAAGGAGAGGAATCGACTACCAAGAGAGAACCCTATTTTCAAAAGTAGAGACTGAAAGAAATCCATGGAGCCGAGTTTCAGACAAAGACAATAGAACACACCAAGTAAAGGAATAATGATTAGGAATGAATAGAAAAGGTGGAACATTGGAGGAAGACGAGTCAATAACGAGCGAATTATATTCATGAGATTAGGATTTCGATCTATTACTATTACGACCAGCGCGGTTGTTCGTATTTAATTTTCTTCTTCCAAGCCTTACATGCACTAAGTTACTGACACTTACGGAATATCAAATCTTACACAGTGCACTGACTATAGTAAACTTCTATTCGCATTGACCGTAGAAAGTTCCTTCCTATCCTATTGCACTGACCAAAGTCGGTCGAGTTTACCTTCCCATGCATTCTTTTCGATCTTGTATTAAGTATACTGAACACCAACCCAATCTCGATGTTTGAAAGATGTTCTGTTCACATACTCGTTTTCACACATAGGAACAGATAGGCAGGAAAAACTACCCTTTCTAGAAAGAAGGAGCCTTCTTATTTATATACATGAGAAACTAGTCCAAGAACCTCCTCAGCTTCACTCAGAACGACTAACTAGGTCGATGCCTACTCCTCCTTCCTCTTAATCTAATCGACTCATCCTTCCGTTCATTCTTATTCTGACTTACCATACGCATTTTTCAATGAAAGATGCAAAGGTAGGTATATAGGAGGTTTTTGTGGATTAAAAGACTAGCGATCAACCCCCAACGAGACAAAATATTCCATTATATATATACGATGAAATAAGAGGCGACCTGCCCCAGAAGCTTGCAGAATACCAAAGATGGACAATCAGTAGACTGCTGGATAGACTGGCAGGCGAGGCCAGGTAGATCTCTGTGGGGTCCCCTTCTCCGCTTCAAATGGGAAGGCCAACATCTGTCGCCCGTTAGCAAGACCGAAACTAGATGCGTCGAGCTGCCTAAGGTCTTGACCACCTCCTCTTATTTAAAGGATAAAAAGTTGTACCATAAAGTGCAAACTAGACTCCGCATCTAGATCAAGTTACCTTTCAAACAGCGTATTCTCGGCATCAATGCACCAACCCCTGGCAAGATCCGATCGGAAATAACCCCATAGGAATTAGAAGAGTGGCTTAAAAGCTCCTTTAAGCCATAAAATTTCCCTTCATTTACACGAGATTCATATTTCTTTTTTGGGATTCCACTAATAGACAGATTGGATAAGAATCTGACTCCCGCACCGGAACTCTTGCTTCTTGGCCAAGAGAGGCTTCTCGCTGCAATCGATTCCTAACATCTGATCGGCGATTGTGAAAAAAGAATAGGAGTCCTTTAGCCTTCGGTCAATAGGAGTAATTCTTCCCTCTAGTAGGTCAGTCTTTACTCCTTAGTCTGCCGCTATCTTTCATCCCTTAATTGCCTTATCTTTTCTTTTTCTGTTGTAAATGTAAACCGGCCGTTTGTTAGGATCTTCTCGCCGTAACCAGTAATAGGCTTATCTGCCGTTTCATTCGCATTATCGTGAGCGGGTCTGGTGAACTACCCTTTCACTGGTTCTAGCTACTATTGGATTTGAACCAAGAAAGTCTTCCAACTCTGCCTTTTAGGGTAAGATACCCTGGCTTTCAGTTGCAGTACTGGTCATTGGCGACCTTGGGACGCATCTCAAGTGTACTGGGCACCCCCTCTTTGCTTATAGACTCAGCACAGAAAAAGCAAGGCTCTCCTTTGAGATCCGGATGTTCTACCGCTTTTCCCAGGGAAGGCATATACTACTGATAGTAGTCCGCTTTGTGAAAGTCCCATAAAAGCTCACTTCGCGGCAACGACATCCATCCAACGAGATATGCTTCGGGTAACATTCCCTGATCTGAAATTTCGTTAGTGAGCTGGTTCGGTCTATCCCTTCACTTAACCGAAAGCGTACACTCGGGAACTTTTATTATCAAATGGGTTGGTTTATTAGCGCACTCACGCCAAGTGCTACCGCCTCATCCTGGTGAGGCATCCCAAGCCCCTGTAACATTTGGCTTTTTGCGTCCTTCTGCCCTGGGATAGTTGGGCCGGGCCTGGTAACTGCCGCTTCGATCAAGCGTTAAACTACTACTTCCGGCTTCGGTCGAGAAAGGTATGGGCCTATGGGTCGGGTTCGTAGTAGCAGACGGACAATTAAAGTACGTGGGGTCTGCTTGGTGAAGCGAAGTAGACGGGTATCCCCTAGATATCGAACGAACTAGCCACTCGTTATTGTAGCAAGGCGCCGTGGGTCTTGCGAGCTTCTGGGCGTATACGAATCTCCTCGATTCCTCTATATGTAAGGAAATAGCTACATCCAAAAGAAAAGGGGCAATGGTCGCCGGACCGCCCTGGACTCTCCCAACAGTCTTTCGCCTTTTTCAGGCTAAGGCTTGAATGGCGCTCTTAGAATGGCTTGTGCTTCAAGAAAACCTACATGGCTGGAAAAAGGGGCACAGACAGAGAACCACTCTGAGTCTTTATTCCCCGTTATTGAGAGTCCCATGCGCCCTAGTCTTCTTTCTTTGAAGACATTTTTGAATTCGCACCTTTGGGCTATGACGGTTCTTAGCTTCCCGGGACGGGACTAGCCGACTCAAGTAGGAACGAGGGGTATAACTATTACTACTATACGAGAAATGCTTTCCGCCCAACCCCCGTACAAGGCGGCTTACCAAGGCTTACCGAATTTCTTCAACGGCCTATGTGCTACGATTAGGACTTGCGGCTTTACCGACACTGCCGCTTCTCCTTTCTCCCCAGCCCCGAAATGAGGCTATTTTCCTTCTCTACGACCACAGACTGAAGTTAGAAGATCCACCGGAGAGAGTCCTTTCTTTGACCTACCTTGACTTTAGTGGGTCTACGAATCCGCGGAGGGTTTAAATATTATTAGGCGTGTAACCGGTCCGGTACCTTCGTGGTACTAACATGGTCTACAAAACCTAAGTGAGTTTGCATCCAGTCATGGATGGATGACAGTCATGCAGCTCACACCTTCGGTCATACCAAGGTGCCCTATCTATATAGGGTTCCCACGCAATGATGGGTTGGTGTCGAAGACCAATCTTGTGAAGGACGCAGAGGGCTAATTCCTTCTCGTCGCTCAATCTGGAGTAAGAAGCCGGCTACCAGCACGAGTGTACACATCTTGGGATGGTACATCTTGTGACCACCAGCATTGCAGGGCACTGAATGAGAGTTTTCATTCTCCATCCTGAAGCCTTGGCTTCGCACCTTATCTAACCCTAACGGGCTTATGGGTACTGGTGGGAAGAGGGCGTAAGCAAAGTGATTATGAATCGTTTTGCCTCCTTCCCTGATTCGTCTTTCGCCATTACGGCAGTTCTTCGAAGACTTCTCTCGACTCCTAATCTAAAGCTAGTGGAAGTAGTCCTTTTTAAGCTGTTTATGGCCAAAATCCCGAGAGTCCTCTGGACTTAGCTCCACTTCCAGCTACTCACTACTTTAGTGGAGATGCGGGTGAAGAAAATTAAGAAGTTGCATGAGCGAGAAAATTTCTAAGCAAAATGAGAAGTATCAAGCTCAAGCTAACAAGCATCGCAAGTTTTCTGAGTTCAAAGAAGGTGATCTGGTGTAGGTTCATCTTCGAAAGGAGCGTTTCCCGCGAGGACAATTTGCTAAGCTCAAGCCTAGAGCTGATGGACCATTCAAAGTTCTCAAACGCATGGGTGAAAATGCCTACAAGATTGAACTACCAGCTGAGTATGAGGTTTCAGAAACTTTGAAAGTTTCTGATCTTTTTCCTTATTATGGTGAAGAAAGCACTAACGACTCGGGGGCGAGTCTTCTTCAACTTTACGGGGAAAACTAGAAATAAAGGAAGTCGTTTTGGCTGTCGTTTTTCTGGGTAAATTTCTTTATAAATGTCATAAAAGAGAGGGGCTTTCTTTCTTCAGCATGTGAGGGAAATGCCCCGGGTACCGAAGTTAGCGGATAGAGAGGGCGGCTGGAGTCGTCCCACCTCAACAGAATTTTCCAATAGAACGCTTTCTCGAAGGCGAGGGTTGCTCAGTCGACCTTTAGAAGATGAGGCTCAGGTGAAGGCAGAGGTTCAGGAGAAAGAGAGTAGATCGGTTCAACAAAGCATGGCTAAATGGAATTAAGGAGTCAGCAGAGCTACAAGGGAAGGTATAAGGAAAATCGGTAGGAATACCCGGAGCGTAGCTCTATCGGAACTTACCTCAGCGACTTTAACTTCCTATCGGCTTCGGACCGAAAAAGAGTGAGATGGAATCAAGAAGAGATCTAGCATTACGCAATCTTTCTAAGAAAGTCATTTCAGTCATCGATTGACTGCTATTCCCACTTCTTAGGAGTGAAAGGCTGGAAAGCAGTTCTTTTCCTAGGTTGACTCATGAGTTAGTGTGCAAGACCGGCTCTCCTCTTTCTTAAATGTTCTAACAGTGGGATTTTAGCTTTTCTGGATTTCCCACCAATTCCTTTGATCCCTAGTCTTAGAGCTAAAGGAAGTCCTCTAATCTAATCCCCCGAAGGAGAAGGCGGAGTTCTCTTTCCGGTGCTATCAATAATAAGGAAGGAACTCTTTCTTTTAGGAATAATGAAAGTGAAGACGTTCAGCTACCATAGAATCAACAGACTCCTCGAGGGCTACTTAAGGCACTTTAGTGCAAACCAACCAGAAGGACTGGAGCTGTTGGATGTAGCTCAGTGCTGCTATAAATTAACAACCAAAAAGCTCTGCGTCGAACTTCAGCCCCTTCGAGTTGGCCACGGGGCAACAGCCTCTGACGCCCCACACCATTGCGGCTGGAGGAGGCTTGCCCATCAGCCTTCTTTTTTGCCAAGACGTGGCAGGAGCGCAACGACCTAGCCCAAACCTACTTAAACTAAAGGCTTGGCCCGGTCTGAAGGAAGAAGAAAGTAGACCTTGTAGAGAAGCGGATAGGAGAGGTAGCCTATAGACTCAAGCGATCAGCTCGGTTAAAACTCACCCCGTATTCCATGTGAGTCAGTTGACTTCGATTAGACCAGACCGACCCAGAGAGGAACGTGCCCAGCCCACGAGGGCACCACCAGATGTTGTAGATTAACTTACTAAGAAAGAAAAAGAGTATATATATCATAGCTGACCGCACCATGGGCTAGCCCATACACCCACTGCACGAGTAGAATACTACTTAGTCAAGTAGAAGGGCCAACCTGAGAGCGAGGCAAGCTGGGAACGGGCTGAAACTGACGATTCGAAGACCAAGTAAGAGACTACTGGACGTCTCGCAGAGCGACTCTCAACGAGGACGTTGAGACTTTTTGAAAAAAAAAATCTTTTTTTTGGCTTAATCCGCCTTTACTAAAGATCAAGGAGTACACTTGTTTGTATTCCGGCTAATAAGGGAAAGGTTTTTTTCAAATCCAAGTTTGACTCAGATTAGATCCTTAGCGCAAGCGCTAAGTAAGCCCTAAACTAAAGGCCTTATGTAATGTAAAAAACCCGAGGAAAATAACGTCAAGTAGAAAGGAACAAGGTCTTACGGCACGATCGCTATATCTTTTCTTTTTCTTTCACTTAGCCCGCCTCTCCCATGACTTTCCGGACCAACCCGGATCTGCCCTCGAAAGTCTCTCTGCATTTTGGGAGCAGAGCATGCAAAATCGAGCAATTAATCTTAGAAAAATTTCCTCGGGTCTCTAGAAATCTATCAAAATGAAAAGCCCGGGTAGAAGCACAAGCAAAAGGAGAGAGGAAAAGTAGAAAAAGGAAGGGGGGAGGAGACTCGCCTCAATACTTCCCACTGGACGAGAGGCGCACCTAACCCACCTACCCACTCATCAATCACGGTGTTCAGCTGACTTGCACTGATAGACCCCTATTGTATTGGAATTAGGCGCCCATCTTTTTACTGTTGTCAACTAATCTCTTCCATGTTCGATTCTACTCTATGTTAGAACATTTCTGTGAATGCTATTCTGATCTAAGTGGTCCTATTCTGTGTCCCGTGCTAGGAAGCATTATTCCTCTTTTCATTCCAAATTCAAGAATACGACCGATACGATTGATTGGTCTGTGTGCCTCTCTTATTACTTTTTTGTATTCCCCTGTTCCTCGGATACAATTCGATCCTTCTACGGCCAAATCTCAATTTGTGGAAAGCCTTCGATGGCTTCCTTATGAAAACATCAATTTGAATTTGGGTATAGACGGTCTCTCTTTTTTCTTCGTGATATTGACCACATTTCTGATCCCTATTTGTATTTTAGTGGGCTGGTCTGGTATGAGAAGTTATGGGAAAGAGTATATTACAGCATCTCTAATTCGTGAATTTCTAATGATCGCCGTGTTCCGCATGCTGGATCCTCTACTATTCTATGTTCTTCCCGAAAGCGTGCTAATCCCTATGTTGTGCGGAGCTGAGCATCTTCTATTCGCTGGGATAAAGCTTTTCCTCTGCAGGGGCCTTGTGCAGTAAACCCCCTACGGGCGGTCGTCCGTCGTAAAGTAGTCCCCGCGAAGCTTTCGGGAAGAGGGGTAGTCTTGTGCGTAAGCATAGCATTTCTGGTCGAACCCGCCCAACCCAACTAAGACGAACCGAACCTGACAGACACATCTTTTTTTGGGAGGGTACTCCGAGTAGTGGGTACCTCGTAGGACCTCGACCCGCCTACTCGGGTCTTGTATGGATATGCAGGAAGGGGTGCTCCTAGGTGTGTGTAGGGGTTGTGTTTGTTCGCGAGAATTGATTCCTCGTCAAGTCAGTTTGGGGGGTGTGGACACACTTGCGCGAATTCGGGTAACGGCTACAAGGGAGAAATCGAAAGGAAACTGTACCCAACCAGGGATGGACGTAAACTCGTAAGCTACCGAGGGTAGGGATAATCGTCCAGGTCTTATTGTGAAAAAAAGCCGCCCCGCCACAGCAGGCGGGTTGCTTCCTCTGTCGTCGCCGGGGAGCTCTTGGTGAGGAGACCTTAGGATAAGTTGCTAAAACAAACGGGAGGGGAGGATCGACCCGTTCAGTAGAATTACGAAGAAAGACTGTTGGCAGCAGGTGGAGACATTTCTTTGGCCCCCTTAAAAAAAAAAGAAATGCGGGCAGGGTTAAGCTCGGTAGAGGGTTCGAGAATAGGGTAGGGTCCTGTCTTTAAGATTCAGATAAGAAAAGAGTTCCAAACCTTTATGCATGCACCTTCGTATAAGTGCTGCATACAAGTTCCGGCCAGGATAATTGGGAAACTAAAACAAATTTGAACCGCTCACATCACAGTAGTAGTAGCGTAAAGCCGTAAGTCGGGGGGCGGCCATAAAAAAGGCTATTACTTTCACATCTCTCTCTCTAGATATCTAGAGAGAGATCCACTGCGTGAGCAACCGACTGTGCGTTACATGTGCTCTACAGGCCGCACTCCATCTTTCTTCCCAACGAGCCCTTTTTTGTTTTGGATTTTGAAGACGGGCGTTGCGTTCGGTTCGAAAGGCATGGTTTTCAGTATGTCTCCAGATAGGGCCCCCCACTAGTCCGGCTAGCTAGTGAGCGGTTCTTTCGGGCGAGAAGCGGGCCGGCGGGCATCTCCCGCAACGCAAGCTGCATTGTTCGCCACCACCCGAGAAGCAAAAGATTCGAGAGTCCAGGCTTAATATACATGCATAGATAGTGGTCTAATGACAAGGGCCGACGACGGAAGCTCGGGACGGAGCCGTATGATGCGGAAGTCTCACGTACGGTTCCCTGAGAAGGGAGTGGCTACCTACTGGAGCTTCGACCAACCACCACCGGTAAATTCCGCTTTGGGGCCACCCCTTACTCTACCATTATTATAGGGGTATGGGGTTCGAGACAAAGAAAGATCAAGGCAGCATATCAGTTTTTCCTTTATACTTTACTTGGATCTGTTTTTATGCTATTAGCTATTCTGTTGATTCTTTTCCAAACAGGGACCGCCGATTTACAAATATCATTAACCACAGAATTTAGTGAGCGGCGCCAAATCTTTCTATGGATTGCTTCTTTCGCCGCTTTCGCCGTCAAAGTGCCTATGGTACCTGTTCATATTTGGTTACCCGAAGCTCATGTAGAGGCACCTACGGCAGGATCCGTCATCTTGGCAGGAATTCCTTCAAAATTGGGAACCCACGGGTTTTTAAGATTTTCAATACCCATGTTTCCCGAAGCAACACTTTGTTCCACTCCTTTCATTTATACTCCAAGCGCGATTGCTATAATATATACTTCCTTGACCACTTCAAGACAGATCGATCTTAAGAAGATCATTGCTTACTCCTCAGTAGCCCATATGAATCTGGTGACTATTGGTATGTTTAGTCGGGCGGCGGCCGTTAGGTCACCTATTTTTAGTTATGGACACACAAGACAAGGCCAAAACATGTGTGCCGGGCGTGCGACCCATCAACCTACTAGCAATGGGGGAGAAAACATAGCATGTCGCAACACTTGATTCAAGGCGTCAGCAAAACATTGCCGTCTGTTCCAAAAACAAAAGCCCCTTAGCGCCCCGGGACGGGAGTGGGGGACACCCTACGCGCAGGCAACAGCAGCACCGGCTCTACGAAGTCAGAATCGAATCTTTGTGTTGGCTTTCCCAATTCATTCGTGAATAAGAATTCAAGGGCTAGAAGCGAGCGCTTCTAGCTGCTTCGCCTGCTTCTTATTATTGTGGCTATGCTGGCGTGGCGGAAATGAACGAAAAGCGAGATGAACGTGCTATTTTCAAATCGATTGATAGATAGCCTGATCCGTTCTGATAGATCGAAAGAGTATCTATGAAATAGAGGGAATCCATCCAGAATAAGGGGAAATCTCCTCTTTCGATCTATTGATAAGACAACTATTCTTGATCCATCAGAAAGAAATCGATATGTATCTGATGGAGTCTACATCGTACGTAGAGCGCCCAAGCTTTAGGCCAGCTCAGTTCTCTTATCCATCGGTCCAATGCACTGGGCTCATCTCATGGATGGAGGGAAAAGCCAAAATGTAGTTGTGTTGTTGTTGTTCGCCGCCTCGACGCATTCCCTTCTCTCCCCGGCATCGTCCCACACAGAAAGAAAGAGCGCAGAGCCCCGGCCCGACCTGTAGTGTAGGTCCGCTAACGTAAAGCGAGGAGTTGAGCCTGAACTGGCGAACCGAAGTCACTTTCGGAACCATACTTCCTAAAGCTAACACGTGTCCAGTCCAGCGGGAACGCGCAGCGCAAAAAAACGTAAGCTGCTATACCGAATCCCCCGCTGGCCATCGGGGACCGAGTGGTAAGGCCATGATCCGCAGGGGAACGGATCACTCATTCTTCCATTGGGGACAGGTGCACGAACGACAACTCCAAACGTCACACATCCGTCGCCTACTTACCGTTTAGGTGGCACCAGCGAGATCCAGCTAAGGTAAGGAACTTCGTGTCGCGGCTGCTCCACTCCGCCGCGGTCTCATGAACTGAACTTCGTTGCCTTCCCGCGCGCGAAGCGAATGGGCGCAGTGCTGTGGGTCAGTTTCGGGGCGGGGGGCGAAGAGAGACCACAAGAATGATTCATTTGGATCGACGAGCTTTTTCAGCCCCAAAACTCAGAATCAATGGAATGTCTGTCTGTCTATCCATGAACATCTATTCTATCTGTATATCTAGGGGATCTCTCTATACATATAAAAGAGTTTTATGGCACGATATGATCGCCTAGCCGTAGCCGCATATTGAGCGCAGCGGATATGCGGGATTTCAGTTGGATCAGATCTTTCGCTTTGACGGAAGCTTTTGGACCTAGCGAAAAGGACTTTCTAAGCCTTCGCGCAAGCAAGCGCGAGAGAAGCAAGCAAAGTCGAAGCTTTGCCAGAAGCAAGACGAGGAAGCAGAGCTGTCGTATAAGCGGTAGCTTCCCCGACCTACTAAACAAAAAATACAACAGTCGCGACCTACTTTGATTCAAAACAAAAGAAAGGCGAAGGGTTTGGCAACAAGCAAACGGCTTTCTATCATAGTTGCAAGGGTTCCAAACCTGAACTACTTAAGTAAAGTACCAAAGGCTGCTTTCGGTTGGTAAATGGTAAATAAGGGGGCTGTTCACTACAAGCTATCAGCGCTGTCTTAGATTGAACGTCGACTTATCTTATTGCCGTTCAATCTCTAAGGCGGGTTTACGCTGAGAACGGAATAGTGTTCGTGTCCAAAGGTGAACAACGCCCTAGCTTCTAGAGTTCGCTGCTTTTCCCAGGCCGGAGAAGGGCTTATACTGCTCGCCTTTGTTTGATATGTTCATTCAGTACCAATACAAACGAAAACTACACCAAAGTGGAAAGGCCCCTATAGAAGCTAGAAGTAACCTCTAGTAGTCTAGTAGTCGGCCTAACCAAAGCGTCACGACAACAGAAAATGACCCTTATGAATGGAATCTTAAGTAGGGGGCTTAGCCCGCCCGCCTACCAATCTAAGAGGCTGAGAGTAAGCGTAAGCTCTTCGAGCTTCCCTTCATTCGCTTCGCGGGAGCCGCACAACACATAGCTGGAAGTCAGAGGGCCCATACTACCTGCCTAACCCCTCGCTCCGAGGGACCGTAGATCGGAACGTTATAAAACCACCCCATTCATCTAAAAGAGAAGGGAAGGGGCCTATGTATTTGCATGACTCCTGCGGATTTTACCCTATCTACACCCGGAGCCAATCTCCTATCGGTCCTGCCACCACGCCGCAGAACGGGAGCTCGTGTGGAACCTTTTATTTCTGGCGTAACAGCGGTGGAACGTAAAAAAAGATTACGGTCGCGTAACATAAGGGCCGGAGGTACGGTAAACTCGGCCAAAATATGACACCCGAAGGGAGGGCCCGGCGCGCGCAATCCTATCCTCGTCCGAGTTTACCCCTTGCACTTCGGACAGCCGTCCGTAGCATCATAAGGAGGACCTCCCTTTCGGGGTAAAAAAAAAGGTACGGTACTATGGAGGCTGGTCTTTCTCAACGTGGTGTATAGCACGAAAAACCTTTCGATACAAGATAGGGCCGTTCACATGAAAGAAGAGAAGAAATCCTTTCTTCTCTTCTTTCTCTTTCTCGAGGGGGAAAGAGAAAGAGAAAGAGGGTCTTATGGAGGGAGGGGGAACATTCGGGCGCTTTTTTTTAAATCCTCCACTGCATCCAGGATCACAAGTGGAACGCTAAGCAGGGGGGAGGGGAAAGGCTTGGGCTGGGCCTACCTATCCCGATAGGACCTCATAAAGGAACGGGAGCTGTTGAGAGGTTCCATATTGCCGAGCCGAAGGGCAGCACTTCTGTACGTGATCGTAGTATGTCACGTCGTCTCGTCCCCGCAGCATTGAAAAGTACCTATGCACTATTTCCGGTTCACTTCTAAGGAAGATAGAGTTGGGGTGGGGGTCTACGATGTGATACTCAAGTATGACCCGGGGAGATACATGCTAACTATGGGTAGAAAGCAGGAACCTTTATGTAAAAAATTTAGGGGGGTTACAGATCAGATCTCTTATACTACCATCGATCGACAGAGCGGAACGACCTGAAAAAAAAGTGAAGTTAGAAAGCCGTATGATAGGCGGTAACTATCTTGTACGGTTCGGGGGGTAATCGGCGTACTCCGATCAGTGGGGGGGAATCTTTGGCTCTATCGAACATACAGGGAATTGGAGGTAGCATTCCACCGATGTTAAGTCATGGACTGGTTCCTTCAGCCCTTTTTCTATGTGTTGGTGTTCTATATGACCGACATAAGACTCGACTTGTTAGATATTACGGAGGGTTAGTGAGCACCATGCCGAATCTCTCTACCATTTCCTTCTCTTCCACTTTGGCCAATATGAGTTCACCTGGTACTAGCAGCTTTATCGGGGAATTTCCCATCTCAGTAGGAGCTTTCCAAAGAAATAGCTTAGTAGCCACATTAGCTGCGCTTGGGATGATTTTAGGCGCGGCGTATTCCCTTTGGCTATATAATCGTGTGGTTTCTGGAAATTTAAAAGCCGATTTCCTCCATAAATTCTCCGATCCAAATGGCAGAGAAGTTTCCATATTTATACCTTTTCTTGTTGGAGGGGCGACCGTCCGTTGAACTACCAAAGAAAAAAGGGTAAACCAATGTGATCATGACATTGTAGGTGCTTGCGATGGGGCGGATGCGACTTCCCTCAGTTGGTTTGGGTGGTATAGCCCGTTGCAGAAGTCCCCCCTTTTTTTTATCCATATCTTTCTTTAGTCTTTAGGGAGCCAAAGCTTGACTTTACTAAGAAAATAAGGCTCGCGCAGGGGCGCTCACGTTTTTTGGCTGAGCCGTATCTTGCTGGGTGGGACCGAGAGCAAGAAAGGACGGGGGGCAACCATGCATGGTACTTCTCGACCGTGTCTCCGAGGGACAGTTGAACGAGCGACTCATGAATGCTGCCGGGTTGGACGAGCCAATAACTCGAACGCGTTCGGTCTGTTTTTTGAGCAAGAATCACAGCGTTACCTTACCTTCACCATGATACGGACTCCAAGTTCTTATGGCAGAGCGCGAGGAGATTTATCATCAATATGATGATGGGAATGGAAACCAGAAGCACGACCGACCGGGGTCCAAGATAATCAAACCATCAGTAACAGTAGTAACGTAAGCATGAGACTTTTTGGTAGTACCGGTGAACCAGATGGCCGCGGCGATGGAATCTGGGACGGAGGACTCGTAGTATCTCTCTAGATCTGGCAAAAGCGAAAGACCCCCTAACGTAATTCGAAAGGGGGCTGACCGCTGAGCCCACTCTGGCCTCGCAGGGCGGGCCCCTGTGGTTTCGAGCTGGAGCTGCCATAGCTTATGGCTAGAGCAATGGGAGGGGGCCCCGGCATAGAGAACAGTAAGGATAACGAGCGCTCCGCCCGCTTGGCGGGCGGCAGGAGCAGCGGGCAAGTGCTTGGTAGGCCAACAGCCCTGTGAACCGGGCGGGGCACTCGACGAAAGGGGGGCACACTGAGCAAGTACGAGAAATTGGCCCCGCTCCGCTTTATTAAAAGCAAGGACCACTACGGGAGGTCAAACCAAGGACCTATGGAAGTCGGGGCTCGTCCCCGGTCAATATTGGATCAAACAATAGAGGGCCGTAGGTAGCACTGACCTATTTATTTTTTTATTGATTCAATCAATACAATAGGGGAAAAGATCGTAAAGTTCCCTACCGAGACAACAGACACTCTCAACGGATCCTCCGCGCGCTGGGCATACCTCTTCTGTGCGTCTTTCTCGTGGCGGGAACAGAACAACAGGGAAAGACCCGGCCGACCTGCCCAGGGCTCGAGGGCGAGCTTTATTTAAGAGAGAATGGGGAGTGAATCGAAAGGCTTCCGTTTTCGTTCTTGGTTTTTTGGGGCTTTCGGGCTCCTCTCGATCTTATTCGTAGTTGGGAAGGGGGAAGGAGTCTAAATCAATGGACATTAATGAACCATCATTGATGGACGTTGCACATGACACGATCAATTCGACTCAAGGTCCGGCGCTAATAGAAGTTGCTTACTCTCCTAGTAGCGAAGGAAAAAGGCAGGGCTTTTTTCGTAGTAATAGTGGGCGGGTCTCATGAGATCTATGCCGGCCGTCGGAATCAAATGAAGGGGTCGAAGGACCATTCGATTCATTAAGGGGCATAGATCTAGGCCTCTTTGTTTGGTCAATCACCAAAGGCGGGGGGGAACCACTATGGGCGAGACCCCCCGGCCTCGATTCTTTTGCATAGTCCGGGGGCCGGCCGCTGCAGAGCTGCGGGGCATAGCGGCGCCCTCGCCTGGCGCCATTCCCGGATCTAGCAGCAGACGGGCGGGCCGGGCCTGAATTCAGACCAGACTCTTCTTTATTTGAGCTGCTCCCACGCGCGCAGACCGGAAGATCTCAGTTGTCCTGGACTGGACAAGTACGTAGAGATCTTCGTGGGACCGGGGAGGGAGTCTCATGAGATCTTTTCTAGGATTCCTTATCACGCCACGCACGGAGATCTTTCCATTGATAGATAAGAGGGCTCCCCCCTTGAACAAACTCTTAAAGGTTAGGTTACTACCTGCCTCTACGGAAGAGGTGTACTTTGTACCGCCCGGAGGTCATATAGATAGAAACCGGAGCGATAAGAACGAAAGCCCTACCCACAGCTACCACTACTGGCGCTTCAAAAGGCTTTGATTTATTCTAAGGGCGCTACAGCAAGCTACCTTTTTTTAGGTCGTGTAATAGGGAGGTGTAAGCCTCGAAAGCCTTTAGTACTTCGGTAGGGCGAGCAGCCCTTAAACCAAAAAAAAGGTTTGGAACTCTTCCCGTATTTCTGCATTTCATTCTCTATTCGGCCCGCCTCAAACAAAATGATTAAAAAGGAGAGGACTATTGATTCGAAGTCACTACGAAAGGGTCGGTCAATAGCATAGCTCTTTATTTCCCCGGTCTCCTTTCGAAGGAAAGGCCTTCGCATTCCTAATCCGGTAGGGGGCCGGACGGCTTTGTTTGCCCCAGCTTGGCTAATCGCATCCCCGCGCAACGACATTCTTTGTGCGCCCCTTACCGTTCTCGCTCAGTCTTTGCAACGGCTGGGGAGGCAGTCGTAGAAGCGAAGCCTATCGCCACGCCGACCATCAAATACGAGATTGGGCCCCTTCTCAAAGATTGGATGGAATGGCCCACCCAAGAGCGCTTATGTAATATGGGAACTCATGGCTGGAAACAATCCTTATGGTTTTGATATCCGGTAGGAATAATAAGAATCAAAGTCCAGGTTGGTTGGTGAGCCTAGTGATAGGAGACTATCTAGCTTGGTTCGGAGAGCACTTGTTGGGTAAAAGATTTTTTTGTTGCTAAATGTTACGGCCTAAATGCTGAACTATTGACCCTACTTGTTCGGATGGGTGTTCACCCCAAAGTGTTCCCGGACCGCATGCATACATACGTCAGTAACTTAGTGCAACATGGGAAATTTAATTGAGAGGAATCAGCAAAGAAAAGAAAAACGGGTCAACATCTTAATGTGTATTTTAGAGAGATTGTCCTCGGCTCGGGCTGAGGAGTGTCCACATGAGTTCGTTGAGGTGTCTACACAGGTTCGAAGACGCTCTTTTATATTCTGTCGAGAGTTCGGATTGCTCCACCTAAGTAGAACGAAAAGCAGGAATTGGAAATTCAACAACAAAGGGGGAGCCAGAAGCTTCGCTTCCGGTAGGGGGATATAATATATATGAGGCTTTCGTTCGATACAAAAGATTCATCGGGGTGGGTTACTAATCCGATAGATAGATGAATCAATGAATTGAACCGCTGGACTGATCTTATAAATGAGATTGGTTAGCTGCTCATTCCCAATCTCGCTTCATTGACCGGGCATCGAAATCTTCGAACCATCGCCTTACAGCCCGAGCAAAAAACCGATTCCGGGGAGGAATCGAAGATTGGCCATTGGATCCGACTTCGATCGGAGAAAGCCTCTGGAATTTGAACAGATGTGGTTCGCCCGGTTGCTTACTGATCCCTCGCTCGGGTAGAGGGAGAAGCCCTGATCTCACTCCATCGATACAACGTCTTGAGCGACTGCGATGAAGAGGGAGATGCTTGACTCGACTGGAAATGACGGGTCGACAACTCCGAATCACAAGCTATTTACTACTGTATTGTATTACACGGTAACGGTAAGTTAAATGGTGTGCCTTGTTATAAGTTATAGAAAGTACATAAATTTGTGTAGGAACGCGAAGAAATATACTATGTTATTGTCTGATTAGGCTAGGTCTTTTTCTAGGAGTGAGGAAGGCATATATAAGGCATAGATCACTAAAGGAACCTTTCCCTTATATATGATAGCACCAGACGCGCCCCCGCCTTCCTTGTTCAAGTAGTTCAAGAGTTAAGGGCGTAGCAAAGTTTGTGGGGGAGGTTTTCCTTGATCTCTATGACCTCTCCGAAGGGGCCACACGATATGAATGGCTGCTTAAGGAAGAGGCCCAAAGCAAAGGAAGGCTTCTTTCTTCCCAAGACACTGACTATCGTGACCCAAACTTTGAAATTGATGTGGCTGAGATTTGCCTGAAACAACCTATGGTCTGCAATCCTCTTAGGCCAAGGGATGTTGAGGCTCCGGTATCACAGGCCGTAAAAAGAGAAGTAGTAAAAAATATTAGTATACTCTGACTCATATATTCCGGGAATTTTTTCCTTATACTCGGATCTTTCCGGCGAATGTTTATAATGGTCTGCTCATGAAACTTCGGGTACCTTGACTATCGATAAATGATGTTCCCCAGGAGCAAAGCCATCTAAGCCAAGATCGTCAGTTCCTTTCACTACCAGCCGCCGCTCAACAGCATCGGAATCAGGGAAGGCGGATTCCATAGTTGCCTCACAGCCTGCCTATTCGAGAACATCTTCTCGTGGGATATCTTATGATCTGACTAAGATGAGATTTGACCTCGGTATGGCCTAAATGCCTTTTTCATTGCTCAGTCCTTTAGTTCAAGCGGCATCAACTGTCGAATCGTTTTGCCCCGTTACTCCGCTCTGCTACTCATACGTGCCAAAGAGACTTCCTTTACCCTCACATGCATTAGGTGCCTAGCCTTGCTAGCTAATTCTACCGGGGATTTGTCCAAGTCTTCTTCCTAATAAGGATTTTTGCAACCTATTATGTTATGTGAAGACCTCGTAGGCGAATACCTGCTTCCTCAAACGAAGGCGGAGGAGGGCTACGTTTTAGTAGCGAATACGGTCCAACGAGGTAGAATACTTTCCCTAGGGGAGCTCTAGACTTTTTTTAGTGATTCTCCCCTTCCCCATAGTAAGCCAGCCAATCCCCCTGTCGCCTCCACCCATGATTCATGGAACCATTCCTTCGCGTGCCGTAGCTTAGGATTCGTGCTATTGCTATTGTTTAGGGGCGGATCAGAATAAAGATAGGGGCATCGGCCTCAGCTAAAGCGGAAGAAGCCCGGATAAAAAGAGAGATGGATAAGCTAACGACTGATTAGGAGAGCGAGACCCACTTCTCATTCTTTGCAGCAGCTTATTTGAATACCGGTGTAAAGGCAGCTCCCGAAATAGGATTTGATCCCTTCACCTCAAGGTTATGAGCCAGCTAGCTTTACCTTATTTGTAACGAATTCTTTTCTGGACAGAATCATCCCTTTGGACTAAGGCGAAGGTCTGAAAAAGGGGTATAAACTCTAACTATTGGCACTGGTCTAGCCGGGGGAACTACTCACAGAGACTTTCGTACGAGCCCAGGAAAAGCCTCATTCTTAATAAACGATGGTCTCGCGCAGGAATGGTTAACCACTAGTTCCAAGAGCCATCTACGAGCCAGATAAGGCGAAAGAACTACGAAGGACCAGTCTTGGTCAGACTTTAGTCATTTCGAGAAGGAGCCAACTTGAAGAGGCGAAGGTGGACAAAGCGAGCGAATCAGTACAGAATTTGGGTGGACTCGTAGGCTCCCCAAAGAGGTGGGCATTGGCATCGATCCGGCATCGTCAAAAAGGAAGCATTATCCGGGTCGCGGCGAGAGTCCCTGCCTACGAAGATTTTAAAAGAAAAGAGTATGGTATTTAGTGAGACCACAATAGTCCAGCAAGCAAGAATTGGATTTATCCAAAGGTATTATTATAAAGTTAAAAAGAGCTAGCTGCAAGCTTTGAAGTAGGTCCCTACCCACTAGCGAAGATCGAAAGAAAAATGGAGCAAGACGAGATTCCCCTACATGCACCTCAGGTCTTAAAGTCAAGGGAGAACTGCGAAGGTCAGAAAGAAGGGCATTTCCAAAAGTGGAACTAAAATTTTTGAAGAAGCATACTCCACACCAGCCTACTAAGGCGCCTTAGCCACAGTAAAGAGAAAGGTTCTCGTCTTTGGGGAAGATGGGTCATGGGAACCAAGGGAAACCCCGCCACAGTCAATCAGTTGAATGCACCAGAACTTATGGGTGATGGCATACTCTACCTTATTAATGAAAATAAAAAGAAGCACCTGCCCTCGGCTACAGAGCATTGAATGAATCTTGCCCCTTCACAACCTAAGCGGTTGCCCGACCTTAATTTTCAGAGTCCCTCAAGCCACCTCTCGATGAAATAAAAAGGGGAAAGACACCGGACGCAATTTCGGAGCCGGTGCCCAAAGCATTGAAAGAACACGAGGAGTGGCCGGATAATCCTTTAGAATTTAACGGGTAAGGAGTGCAACACTACTACATTAACCGAGGTTAAAAAACCTGAATCGGAGGAGAGACTTTACCTTTTACCTTTGTATTTCGAGGGTCTTAGTCAGCGCTTTCAGGAGGCTCGGTCTTTGACAGTGCAATATCCGCAGCTCCAGAGGCGGGAAAGGAGGGGAGGTTATAGGTCCATTCCTGCTATAGGCATTGTAACAGTAGTGGATAGTTACATTGATTGCTTGCTGGGTCTAATTATAGGGCAAAAGCTAAGAAATTTGAAAGCCTTTACAAAAAATCAAGGGCTGTTGTATTCCCCCTATTTAATTAAAGGGGAGGAGTAGTTCCTAGTCGCATTCCGTATAGCGATAGTGGGATTGCCTGTAGTACCAACCTTAGAAGCAGGCTCAAGAGCAAGGAAAACCAGCCTTCCTTCAGTAAGTAAGGGAGGATAAGTCAAAGTATTTGGCAGTCCCTCGTGAGTTCGGCACGCACTTCTTGTTTCGTCCTGCCCCCGCACAGTTTACGAGCCAAAGTCATCTCCAGAACAGCTGATCCAGCCCTATAGGATAGGACTGACTAACAAGTCATCGCAGCATCCGTTGGATCAGTTCTTCAGCCGCCCAGAACGCTGTAGGTTCCTTTAGTTATGAAGTGTTTTGAAGTAATCAGTAGCTACCAAAAGAAAGAAGGGCATTATCAGTAATAAGGGAGCCGACGCATTCCAAGCTTGTGATGATTCCTCATCTTACGTGGCATCCGTTCTTGCCTACCGTGTCATCATCTCCGACGGGTTACTGTATCGCACTATGTTCTATTTTATACGCTACGATCTTCAAATTCCTTCTGCTGCTGGCTTGTTTTACTTCAGATCGAGGAGTATGAGAATTAGGAATTTGAAATGGATAATGCTGTTTGGACTCCTACCGAAGCTGGGACTCAAGCCCAAGGCATGGATCTGGTTCAAGAAAAAGTGGACGAAGACTTGATTGAGCTTGAACCCGGTCCTTTGAGGGATCCCTAAATCCTTAAGTTAAGTCCCAAAATGGATACGGACCCCTCTCCCCTTGAGAATTTGATTGATTTGGTTATTGCGGAACCAGCGTTCTCACTTTGCCAACTTTGTTTGAAAAGAGAGATCTATGATCCCCCTATTACCATAAATAAAGGAAAGATCGGAAATATCAAATGTCTATGAGCCCTATGGCCTTTCACTCCCGGAATGTGCTTTAATCCAAGGAAGCACTTACCGGACATCTATATCTAGGGCTTTTGAAACCTGAGATCCTTCTTTTTTCAATTCGGGAGGCTAACAGCTAAGTCAAGGCGCCTTATCTTTCAAATCTGGTAGGTTTGAGCAAAGGCCATAGCTATTATAATCATTGCCAGCAATACCGCCGTTGACAAATCCGCCTTAGCCTCAGGTAGTTGATACTTTCAGGGGGAGCAGGCTCATCATTTCGACAAAAGTCGTCTAACTCTTAGTAATGGCTTCCATCTCAAAAAAATCTTTTTTATTTGATTTTTATATTAATGGATCATTCTCAATTGGCAGAAGGCCTTTCAACCGGCTCTCCACCTGCGACCTGGAAAGAAGATCCACCTACTGAGCTTTCTTTCAGGGCAATGAGATTGCTTAAGTCTACCTTGTACTAGCTTACTTTATTTAGAAGGGTTAATGCTCATTTGGTGATTAGCTCACTTGTAAAATCCAATGCCAATAAGAAAGTAATCCCAGAATCCAGTGAGAAGGGATAGAGATTGCCCTTCATTGGGGCGATCGGAGTGAGAATACCGTAACAAGCTTTAAGGGAGTAGGCCCGGGAAAACCGGGAATCGATACCGGAGATTGATGACCAGCAACGGACAAATGACTTACTAGAATAAGATTTTTTTCACTGATCCGCTAAACCTCTCCTGCTTTCACTATTCTATTATATATAGGGCGAGTGACTTCGTACCTCTCCTGACCGAGAAAAAGAAGTTCCAGAGGCATCCTCCATTCATATCGATTTGGGTTTTTCTGCACCATATTTGGATCTGCCTCTTCTTCGATCCGGAATTCCCAACAAATCCTTGACTCCTCGAATACAATGGGATTTCACACCTGGCAAATCTTTCACTCTACCTCCTCTTATTAACACCATAGAATGTTCCTGCGAATTATGACCTTCGCCCGGAATGTGAGCAAATATATCATGTCGATTGCTCAATCGTACTTTGGCTATCTTACGTGGAGCTGAATTTGGTTTTTTCGGTGTTCTCGTTGAAACACGCGGGCGTACTCCTTGCTTCTGGGGACATTGATCCGAAGCTCGAGTACGGTCCGTGCGCCGTTTTTCTTCTCTACCATGACGAATCAATTGATTTAATGTAGGCATCGCTCTTTCCTTTGTCCTTCCTCCCTATTTTTGCCCTATCACTAGTGATTACTCCCGATCCGAAGCACCCCTTTTCCATTCATAGAGAGATCCAATCGTCAAAATCAATAAAAAGGCCATCATAGACCAAGATCCAAACGGATCAATCTTGTTGGGAGGTACTGCCCAAGGAAAGGAAAAGGTTACTTCCGGATCAGGAATAATAAATAAAATGGAAACAAGATAAAATCGTATATCGAAACGACTTCTGGCATCACCGAAAGGATCGAAACCACATTCGTAGGCCGACAATTTTTCTGGATAGGTCGAACTATTGGAAGCAAAGGGAAAAGGAAGACCGAGTAAGATCAAAGAAACTAGCAGACTGATCACTAAATAGATACAAATAGGTGCAAATTCTGACATTACCACAAACCACTTGGTTCTTTCGCTCCTTGCTGGCGGAGCGGCATACCGAAAAAAAAGGAAGAAGCCCTTTATCGGTATCGGATTCGAACCGATGTTGCCTATTTCAGAAGGGCGAACTGATCGACTTGCATGTGTTAAGCATCTTTCTCAAAGTAGCATGATTGGACCTTCCTCTTTCTCTTACTTAGATAGAGGAGAGAGCACGTAAGACTTTCTTTGATACGATCTTTCTTCTCTTATTTTATTGTTAGTTAAGAGCACCTTTCCTAAGCCTATCGTATGTATCGGCTTGGCTTCGTCCAGAACCAAGGAGGCATTCTGGCGGGCGCGTGCGTGTAGGAAGGCCGACCACTACATAAGCTAAAAGACTACGACGACTACAACGGAAGCGACTCGCTTCTATTCTCGTTGGGATTTGATATCTCTGGGGAATCTATAGATCATAGTAGTTCGCCAACCTCTCTAACTAACATACGATACAATTTCACTTCACGGCACGGAAAATAAAGAGCTTCGCTCGGTGGGCCTTCCTGCGCTGACGAATGCCTCCTTTCTCTTCTAAGAAGTCTACAACAAACAAGTGGGAGAGGCAGGATTCGAACCTACGTAGAAAAACTTCAACAGATTTACAGTCTGTCGCTTTTGACCACTCGGCCACTCTCCCCTTCCCGGGCCGAGGCCCCCCTCCATCAATGGGTTCTAAGAAGGAGGGATAAAAACCAGAAAGAAAGCTTATTGATTTGATTGAAGGGAACTAAGACTCTTTTTTAGCTTAGCTAGCGTTCCGCTAGTCATTTAGTCAGTTCATAACAATCTCTGTACAAAGGGCAAAGCTTCTACGACAGCTCCCCCCTAGTCGCTTCTGGCGAAGCTGCGAGTTCATGAGCAAGTGAATTGAACGAACCAAGTTCCTAAACTAAAAAAGGGAGTAAGAAATAGAAAAAAAATCAACAAGAAACTTCCCACTTTTGATGTCCCACGATTCTGCTAGTTTAGAAACTAAGGGGAAGGACAGGGGTCGCTAGGTCAGAAAAGCTATAACTAAAAATTCTCCCCAAGTAGGATTTGAACCTACGACCAGTCAGTTAACAGCCGACCGCTCTACCACTGAGCTACTGAGGAACAACGGACTTAAGTTAAGGAAGCCGACTCTCGTTCTTTGGACACCAACCTATGACCGAACAAAAAAGGGTTCGTCACTCTTTTTCACATACACCGGGAGAAAAGGTTACGATAGCAAGCCCCTCCTCGGCCGGAGAGCCTCCAGGACAAGGGGGCGGCGGTCCACCATCCACTCTCGAGATTCATATTGATCAATCGATCTCCGCGTCCTGCCAGTTCGCTAAGTAGACTCACTCTCCCGAGGGGCAACAAACAATGGAACTATTCCTGCCAAAAACAAGGGACCTACTTCTCATCCTAGGAGTTAGCAGGTATGATTGCCTCTCTGTCTGTCTCTCCGAGTTTATACTACTAATTAAGAAGTAGCACTTCTGCTATTCAATCATAGAATAGATTCCGATCAAGCTGAAAGATGAAAGAAAAAAGCCCTATATATATTATTAGTAAGCTAGCGCCCTGCAATCAAAAAACAGCGCTAACGAGCAAGAAAGGGCCCCTTACTATAGTAAGTATAGATAGGGGCTAAGGTTTGAGACCCAAACAACGGCTAACGAGCCCCTATCAGAGAAAGCCTTGGTAAAGTCAAGCGCTAACGCGCGAACTTTCTTTTAAGTTAAGGCGCGCATCCTCTTGCTGGGAGAGGGACGAACTTTCTCTAAGTCAAGTTTCTCGCTTGTTAGTCAAGCTTTGAAGCCCCTACTTTATGGATTGTTGGGATATTAGAAGAAGCGCAGGTTTGGAACGGAACCCTATACAAGGGGCTTTTCCCCTACCCATATATACAAGGTGCTGGTCTCGATCTCGCTTGGCGGTGCCCCTCTCGATGATTGTTGACTCAACATTGATTTCGTGCTTGAGTTGGAGGGCCCTCCCTCCATCCATCCATCGAGTCAAGTAATTCGCTATCGGAAATATTGCCGCCGCGTATCTCATGCTTCTAGTTTATCCGAATCGGTTCCTAGTGTCAGTCAATCAAGATTCGCCATCCAGAGAGGGAAGAGCCTTGACTTTCGGTTAGGCCGGTCTCGTCATTCATGCAATTCCCCCGTCCATCGATCGATCACGCGAGCATCCAGTCAGCACGCACATAGCGAACGAAAAAAGCGTTCATCCTGGATTCTCTTCCTCAATCAAAATAAAAATTGATACCTATTCATTCGGTCCAAGTCTCCACGGCGTTTTCACGCCCCTCTACTGAGAGGTGCACCATGTTGATAGGAATCGGCAAAGACCTTCTTGTACACGTCCTCGAGGGCAGCATTCATGGCAATCAGAACGTCTTTCTCCCGAGGGCATGGTATGGCTTTGTTCTTGGTGTTGTTTAATAGAATAGATGTCGAGTGCCGCTTTTCCCCGTCCGAGAATCTCCATCTGCTCTAACTGGGCGAGCTAGAATCCTTATGTCAGGTTGGTTGTTCAAAAGACATTTATTTTCTCTTTACCCTTTGCATCTTCATCTTTTCGAAAGCCTAGACCCATTCTTCTGGATCTTTATTAGTCCTAGGTGCAAAGCCTCTTCAATCAATAAAGACCTCTTTCTCCTCCATTTCGAATTTTTTTTATTGAAAGAGGATAAGCGCTATCCATTGAGTAAAGGGAGGGTTTCCTACACTACAGTGATTCGGGCGGTTGGTGGCCCCTTCGAGAGTTGCGGGTCCTTGCCGCTGCATGAGTGGTAGCTCACGCTCAAAACTCCTCCGACACGAGTCCTAGTCGTTGCGCTGCGGTCCGTTTCCCGGCTTCGCTTGCGCTATTTTTTGCACTTATTTGATTATGGGTTTCATCCCCGACCCTAATGAATCGAGTATGTATGAAGGGGTCAGTCAGTCAAGCGGTTCGGGTTCTCGGTCGGTTCCCGTTCGCCTGCCCCCCTCATAGTCCATTAGTGGGTAGGGTGGTCAACTTAGAGGGCGCCCGCCTCCTCTTCAGACGTGTCTTCGACAACCTGGCGGTTGTTCGGTCTCCGCTTTTGGAGGCGGGAGTGCTTGGTCGCTGGGGTTTCCTTTTCCTCAACCAATTAGGTTGTGTCAGCCCTGAGATTGGTTGGTCTAACATTTATGAGCTGGCTGGACAAAGATGGATGGAAGGTCAGATAGATTGGAGTTCAAGTGGCACAGGACCTTCGATCGACCATGGGGCGTATTCTACCCTTACCGAATTCATTCTATTGAAGCGTAACGTAAAACTTCTCATGTTGCATTTCTTTGGTTTGGAAATTCCATAATGTTGTCTGTGGATTTCTAACAAAGGAAAGCCCCCCCCTTTTTTTCTGTTTTTTATTCAAGTTCCGTGCTGCTCGCCACTCCCCGAGGCCAAGGACGGGGTCGAACCGTCATTCCAGGATTTGCAGTCCGATACATTTCCATTATGTTACCCAGCCAAACCCGCCACCTCATGTGCCAAAGTCAAACGGTTGTTCTTCCTTCCCCGCTCCCTCTTTTTCTACATATGCGGGCGGAGCACTCTATATGACCGGCGGCGGGTTACCAGAGAAGAGGGGACAACTTCTTTCTCCCTTGCCTTGCTCCATTTTACTTTTCTGATAGAAAGTCGCAAGCCACTCCACTACTGGTACAGAGGCCTGAAGGTTGCTTCCTCCATATGTTCAGGCAAAGAACATCTAGAAGCTAGCTTTTGTCTTGTAAGCAACCATGCCTAAGTAAGAATAATATAATAGAATTTGGCTTACCAAAGCAAAGTGGTCTTACTAAAAAAAAGTAAATAAGCAACCAGTTCCGTTCCAAGTGACATGGCTTTTCACTATTCCTTATTCCTTTCCAGAGAAGGTCGCTCATCCAGCCCAGCGGATCCATTGTTTATGCGGCAGTGCGATGCAGCTGAAAAACGGAAGCCCTTAGGTATAGGTTGGGGAAAACTCCAAACAAAAAAGGGCCTTATTCTTCCTTATATTAAATCTAAGTTTTAGAAAGGGGCACCCCTACCCCCTAAATTACAAGCTAGCGCGCAACGGCTGAAAAGCCGTTGTTGCTTGCTGCTTTTTTTTTTGCAGGCTCGAAAATCTCTCTTTCGCCTCTCCTCCCTGTCTCCATTCTGGTTGATTCGCTTCTTCCTTCGCGCAAGCGCTTGGTTCGCCCCTTTTGTGTTGCATTTTTTTGTGATCCTCCGCTTCCGTTTGCGTTTTTCGGATAGCCGGGATCCGACGTTGATTTCCTATTTATTTAAATGTCAGCTCCATGTTTTGGGCGGCCCATCTGGTTAGTTCAGCTATCACTGCTGGAAGCCCCTGCGGTTGTTCGGCTGCGTACTCCCCGTTCGCGTATCTCACACTCCCCATCTTTTTTTTCAGATTTCATTTTTCTTTCTACCCATAGCATAGGTCGGCTTCGTGCAGATAGATGTTTGCCGGGGGAGATTGGTGCTCCTGAGGTATGCCCTTCCGGTGGGTTGTTATATTTATTCTCTGTCTATTCCATCCAGTGCCCGCACTGCGTCAGAAAATCTTCGTCTTCGATCTCTCTTCGCAACGCAATAAAGAAGTCTAACAGTTTATCTCGGCATCTGTCTTTTAAGTCATTGATCTCATATCTATAAGCAGGGGGGTCTGCGTTCACTATTAAGCCTACGCCCGTCCATTCCTTTCAAGCTTGATCCCGCCCTTAGACTCGTTACGCTGTTCGCCCACTTACTTAAAGACTCGTTGGCTCCGCGCTCTATTCGGTCGGAACCCGGTTTGAGAACCTTCTCTCATAGATTCCTTTCACCAAGTCATCGCCAGCAATCAGCTCTTATCCGGTGTCAAAGGGCGAGTTCCTTTCTTGTCTTGCCCAAAAACTGGCTTTATTCTCATTGGAGAAAGACTCTCCCGCGGCAAGGTTTTACACATAGGGCCAGCTGCTTTCTTTATCTCGCTTGCCGCCGTCTAGCGCCTTTCTTTCGGTTGGGGTCCGTCCCGGGGCTTAGACCGCTTGGGTTCTATTTTTCTCGAAGGCAGTCAACGTGTCAGCCATTCCTCTCCCATTAGACTTGTAAATCCTTTGCTCTTTTTCCTTCTCTCTTCCAGTTCTCTCCCTCCAATTTTTTTTTGACAGGGGCGGAGAAAACCACTCTATCAATAACAAGAATACAGTAGCAATTCAGTTTCAAATGGTTTGAGCTTGGAAGCAACCTACTATCTATCGATAGGCTAAAACAGACAGCTATTGGCTGCTTTGCCTATCTATTCTATTATGGCCGGCTTGGAGACATAAGAGGAAGACCGTCATTTCTATCCGGGTACGATCATAGCTTCATTCATTCGTTGAACCTTGGGGATAACCATTAGCATTGAGGTCAATCACCACACCACCTCTATCATACGACATTACATGACGCGAGAGTGCATGGTCAACACACACCTACCTAAAGCGCCTACGTTCCGCTTGCAGCCAATACAAGCACAACCTAACTTGCACGAGATTCAACAACCGAAACTACAGGTAGTCCCGAGGGGACGGCATCCTAAAAAAAGAAATAGTTAGCAGTACTGAACAAGCGAGTCATCGGTCGGGGGAAAGAAAAGGACCGCCTTTCAAAAGAAAAAAAAAGGACATCGCTCTAATCCTTGAGAACTTCCTTGATGATTTAGCAATTGAGAGACGGTTGCGACAAGTAAGAAAGTGGGCCACCCGGGAACTGGAAGATAAAAAGAGTTCCTTTTGGCAAATATAATAATAGTGGATGAAATAACAAAACTCTAACTGGGCATACCCTTAATCACTGATTCTGGACTATGCATAGGACTACCCACGGAGCGGTGAAAAGACAGAATGTATTCCTATGGATTCTAAGGGAGAACGAAGGACGGAGTGGAGGATGGAGGCGGATCGGTTGGAACGCGGGCTAGCCGGCCGGGAGGTTCGATTCCTCCCCGATTCCTATTTACTCGATCCATTGTTCCCTTGTTCGTGCAATCTTAAGGTTCATAGTCCTTTAGCTCTTATTACAGTGGTTGACAGTGGCTTATGAAAGTGGTACCCCTTTCTTTACTTTAAACAGTGGTTTACACAGGTTGAATGATACAAGCAGGAAGCAAACAACAGGAAGAACCAGAGCGGGTGTAGATGCTCGGGAAGGAACGGGAGCTGAAGCAACAGGAATTGGTCAACGAGTAGGAAGACTTGGAAATTCTTTGGAAAAAGGTGGCTAACACTAATATGCCTATCAACTACTATGGTGGTCATCATCGCTATGGCATGCACTGTGGCATGTTCTATGGTGCCTAGCCTATGCTGCTGGCCAACTACAGATCGATAGTGAGATTCTGATGCTATGCAGTTACGGATGCTCGTAATCGAGATTATGATCTTCGTTATCGGGAGTAAGATCAAGAATTTACTTAAAGTAGGGATCCTAGTGCTAGTGATCGGGGTTCTGTCTTTCGTGATCGTTAGGAAGAGCCGGATGCTAGTGATCTATATTTTGATGTTTGGGATCGAAAGATTCTGATGTTCGTAAGCGAGACCCAGATCCTCCAGTAGCACCAGCAACAGCAAATAAGCTACCACCTGATCTTGACCCTGACAGAACGGAATTCAAAGTGGAAGAAAAGTAATGGTTGAAGAACCTCGTCTCACATCTCTTCCTGGCCAAGGTGGGAAAAGCACAACTCCGTCCAGTATCTTTCCCTGTTCCGATATAGCCTAATATCCCACCCAGTAGAAGTGTGGATGGACCGGCGTGGATAGGGGAAAGCCTGTCCCACCATCATATAGTCAAATTCCTTTCCAGTGCCAGCATTCCTTTGTACGCATATCTAGGCGCAGTTCCAGTAGATGACCTTGTTGATCCGGGACCAGAGCCTGTTGACTAAGTAGCAGATAGACCCTTGGAGGGGACGCCCGCTGCAGAGTCAGCAGAGAGAGCAGGGGCAGGAACATAACAAGCTCCATAGCCGGTTGTTAACCTAATAGCATGATGGGCATAGACAGTACCATAGGTTGGTTCCAGATCGAGCTATTAAAGCACCTGACGGAACGGAACCGAAAATAAGGTAGAGGAAAAGGCAGGAGTCTATTTAGTAGACTTAGTTGCGTATGTTGAGTAAAGAACAGCCCCGTGAAGCTACGGGCTTTCCCTCTGTCTGGCGCCCCTATCGCTAATCAGAGAGAGGTAGCGAATCGAATTAAGTGGCGGCCTTGAGCTCTTCTTCTTTCCGCCCTCTTTGCCGCAGCTATTCCATCTGGTGGTATACTAGAGTCGATAGGCCTGCCTAAAGGCTGCTCTTCTGCCTGACCCTTAAGTAAGGGCGGTGGAACTCTTTGACTTCCTTTATCCGCTATCGCTATGTCACAAAGTTGGGTAAGCAGTAGAACTCGTTGCCCTTTCTTCCACGCTAGAAGTGAAAGCCCAGCCAAGTTCTTGGAGAATCGATAGTTTCTGGTGTTGGGCGAGATGGGGAGAAAACTCCACTCCTTGCTTCAGCCCTTCTTCTCCCACAGACAGACCTGGGTGGGGATCTCTACTCGAATAGAAGGCGCGAACTCATCGATGCTATGACAGCCCTTCCTTGCCTAACCGCTTTTTCTCAGGTCGAGTTGAGGGCTTGAGCTTCTATGATTCCTGTATTGTTGCTTTTGCGCCGGCTGTCTTATTTCTTTAACAAAAAGAAAGGCCAGTTCTTGTCTAATCGATAGTGGCTCGTTCCTCTGATTATGGTTGAGCTGCCACTGATTGACTAACCTCAGTCAGGATCTCAGATCCCTACGACATGATCTCAGGCGATCCCTCTCAATCTAGTATAAAAGCTCGAGCTTCTCCACTGCTCGATTTCACAAGTAATTGAGTGGCTGAGCTATAGCTGCTTGAATAAAAGACAGGCTTTTTCAACTCCCTCGAAGCCGGAACCCGTGCTATCGGAGGGCTACCGTCGCTACTCCTTCTCCGCCGTTGACTGATCTGATGACCTTTAATGCCTAGGGCAGCTCCTTCTTACATGGACTTTTAGTTCCGTGCTTGAAGTGAAGCTGGAACGAGTTCTTTCATAGCCCTATCCCGAGGATAGAAGGTTGAATTCGACTCTGCTGCTGACTTAGCTCGTCCTATCTCATCCCTTTCCTTTCTTTCTGTGGTTGTTAACCCGACCCGAAGATGGCTACAGTCCTACAGTCTTTCTTTCCCATAGGACTGTATGGAAGAAAAGTTCTTGATGAATGAGAATGTTATTCCTACGACATGATCTCAGGTTCTTCCTCGGCCCCTTTCTTCTGTCTTTGACTTTGCTTTTTCTGTCCTAGGTAGGCTTCTCTTCTCGCTACTCCAGTCTAGTGGGGAAGGTCTGTTGGATTGTGGTGTTATGACTAATGAATAAATAGCGTAAAAAAAAGTGATGATCTGATGCCCAGGCTAGGAACTGCTGTTATTCAGAGTTTCATAGTAGGGTGCTGTTCCCCTTCCCGAAAGAAAGAGAAAGATCCCGAGAAAAAGGAAGTAGGCTTCGGTTCAATCTGGGATCGAACTATCCTCTTTTCTTTGGCTGTGTCAAGCCAGTTCTCTGATCCGAGGGGGACTCTTGTGAAGTAAAGAATGTTTCCAGGGATCGAACCGAACTCCCACTCCAAGCTTTGGCATATGGAATAGAGTCTTTTAGCTAGTCTTATGAGACTAGCTTTGCTTTATAGAGTACAAGAGCTTTCCCTATCAGCTGTAACTAGATAAGAAAGAATAAGTCCTGCTTTGCTTATTATATATTATAAATAAATGAAAAGTCTAAATTGAAGACTTTCATTTATTTATTATAATAAGGATTGCCAACAAAGCCTTTTGGGTCCAGGGCTTCTTTGTTTCGGACAAGAGTGTCCAGCACGCTAGGGGAAATAGAATGCCCAAGGAAGATTAGCATGGGCAGAAGTGAGATTTTATTGGATTCCATTCTTGAGCCACTCACTCAGTCCATGGTTAGGCTTGTTCAGATCAGAGGGGCGGCCAGAATTTAGTAGCTTTAGGGCTGGTTATGAGGACATGGTCGGTGCTTTCATTGATTCCTTGGCACCAACAATAGGGATCCCTGACTAATGTGCCTGTGAGTGTGGGAGACTCGTTAAAAGAAACTCTTAAAGATGCTTGCTCCGTCAGTGTCAGACTGACGAGTTGGCCATGGAGGATGCGGCCTGTCAGGAAGATCGGCTTTGGTGCTCGATTGCTTAGAAGGCTAATTTTGAGCTTGTGTTCGCTTCAAGTAGGTGAAGACAAAGAAAAGATATGTAAAAGTACTGGAGTGCGGTGCTACCTTGGATCAGAGGATCAAGACGAGATTCGGTTTCTCGGAAGGACCAACAAGGACTGTTGGCCAGGATGTGTAAAGGGCGCCGGTAAGCACTTCAGTCGCATACAGGGTGAAGGACAATGCCGAATCGATAAAAGGGGTCGGGAACCCAAGAGCTAGATTGTGACCTTTGGTAGAGGCGCGGATCAAAGGAATGCGCGTGGCATGTCAAATGGACCTTGTGTCAGTGGCGAAGACGAAGTCTAGTGGTCAAAGGACCATGGCACTTTCCCTCAATGGATGAGGTGTGCGTCGGCCTTCTTACCTCCAGATGTTGGGCGTTGAAAGTGATGTGCTGTTAGCCACGTTGGGCATGGATATATGTCCGAGAGTGAAGCATTTGTTGGTGGCATGAGTTGTTATGCTAATATGGTGAAGTGTTGTAGCTTATGGGCGACTAGACTAGCAGGTGCGTGAGACTGTTGCAGAAGTCTTTGGCTTTGTGCTTGGACACGGTACGAAGAGATGGCTCGATGATCCGTGACAGACTCCAGGCCGGCTAAATTCTGGCGCACAGGTGGAAGCCCAAGCATCTGGTGTCAACGGTTCTGCCACTCCTGAATCTGACGATGTCTCCTAAGCCTTTCAGTCCATTACCGTTGAACAAGAGTGAGCAGAGATGGCGGTCTCACTTGTTTTCAATTTCCTTCCCTAGTCCTGTAAGAAATGCCGCAGGGAAATCCTTCATTTAAGGAAGACTGATATAGATGCTTTTCCCGCTATAAGAAATAGCTGGAGTACGAAGTGGATATCCGGCTGTGGAAGCTTTTACTCTCGGGGGCGCCATCTAAGCGATTGATCTAATTTGTATTCCAGTCTTTTGGACTGAGTTAGAGATAAGAGGTCCTTGCTTTATGATAATGTCTTATAAAAAATGAATAAGCTATCCTTCTTAACCAGCCTTCGTATGAGTGAAGTAACCCATGGGGATGGGGAACGGATAAGATGACTTGCTTATGCCAGGGGGGCCTAGAATTGCTTACTATAACAGGGAAAGCTACTCTTCACCGGAAATAGTAACAGCCGCAAAAAAAAAAGGCATGATGTTGAAAGTTTTCAGTAATCGTCTGCTCATAGAAGTAGGATTAATTCGGGCTTGATGCCATCTTCTTCAGTCAGTCTTAGGGCAAGGAAAAATCCTACAGCGGTAATGGCGATAGTACCGGAATAGCTTTAGGGATTGGATTCTTCTTCTCTTATGAAATTTCTACCTGAGATCCGCATCAAAGCACAAGGAGAGAGTAGGGTGTTAGGGAGGAGAAAGAGAGAGCTGGAGATGAGCTGCTAGGCAATGAAGGCTAGTCATCCCCGATGGTCTTCCCAAAGAAGAGCTTGATGTATGTCCGTATGAAAGAAACTTGAAGCGCGGGAACTCCGATCGGCCTTCATTAGATAGGCAATCCCTCTTCACGACCAATCGACAAGAAAGAACATACACTGACCATCTTGATGGATTCGAGATCCCATCCCATTCTCCTCTATGGATCACAGAACGAGGCAAGAAGCATGTAGCCTACTATTAAGAATCTCAGGTTGGGAAGGATTTCATCTCTCAATCCAAGACGACTGTCTTAGCGAGATCTGAGGCGAGGAATTCGGGGAAACCACAGTAGGTAGCCGGAGCCAGAGAATGAGTTGAATACAACCGACATATAATGGAATGGTGTGAAAAGCACAGCCCCTTTCGATTCGATCTCTCCTGTCTTCAACACGCAAACTTCAAACCTGGACTCCGCCCTATCTATTCATCTAAGGTAAGGAGAAAAAAACTTTCTTCATCAGGGACGGAAGGCACTGTAGCGTTAGAACAAGAGAAAGAAGCAAGTCAAGCCGACTTCAAAGTTGTTTGGATTGAAAAGGTTTGGAGCAGCTCAAACGAGGAAGCGGAAACTTCTTGATCTACGCCATTGGGCGATCTCTCTTTTGGTCCGGTGGAAGTAAAAAAAGTGGAAGGCGAGTCAGCAAACGAACCCAGGAGCTAGACGCCACTCCGAGCGGGGGAAGCTCAATAGAAAAGGAGAAGTCAGGGTCTTGTACTAGTAGCTTCATCCCGTAACCCCTCAAGAAAGCTCTTCAAGCCCTTGTTCCGTTCCAGCTGATAGCACGCTGGATACTTCCTTTTCTATTGTCAGATATGGATTGTAAACAGCTATAAAATAGCAAGCCATGAAGCCAACTGCCCTTCATTCTATTAGGGAGTTGGAATAGCTGGATTTCAAGGTGAGAAAAAGGACCGTCCCAGACCTATCAGGAAAGGGGAAAGCAACGAGAATCTTTCTACCTTCACGGGTGAACCTGGAAATAAAGATACTTGCATTTCCCTTCACTCATGCGAGCAACGGGGCGAAGAGTCACGAGCTCTTCATGGATAGAAGATAAAGATCTGGGTAAACCTCATCAATTCCATTCTATGCCGGGGCGGTGCCATCATTTCTCCCCTACAATAAGGAAGGATTTCTTAAGGGGAATGATGAAAGAGGCTTGGTATTCAGTATCAAGAACTCACGAAGCCACTTTCGAAGGGAAAGTAAGGCCTTCTTTAGTTGTGCTGGCTTTATGAGCTTCTCTTCTATTGCGTAAACGAAAGGTGTCTTGCCGCGTATGAATTGACCGATTGGCATTTCTTTAGACGCTGGTGCGGACCAGTAGAGTAGTGCTTTTTTTCTTTAAGCCGGTAAGGTAATCAGGTGTCAGATCCATGTCGAAACGAATACGTAAAAGGAGAGACCGTAGCTTACTCGAAAGGGAGTCCCACCGAACAGTATGCTTCGCTTCAAGTGGAAGGATCGCTAGTTCCTATCATCTGTCTTTCTGTATTAAATTAAAGACAAATAAGTTCTATTTCTATCGCTCGGGCACTCGGGTTAGGGCGAGTCTCTCCCTTATTTATTGTCGGATTGCGAAAAGCTACCCCTTTCGCTAATAAGACATGGACCAAATAGCATCCCCTGTTGATATTGGATATTGATAGGCTGACAACTCACACGCGGGTAGTAGTTTTAGATACTATTAAACAGTAATTTGCCCATATGCAAAGAATTAATGGTCAAGAAGTAACTTACCTTAGGGCAACTTGTCCTATTCCTTAGACTCTTTCTCTTTTCTCGAGACAATAGAAGTAATCGTCTTCAATGAGATGGCTTAGTCCCTTTCAAACATACTATATTAATTCACATTCGTCAATCTCCGACAGGTACCCGGCAGTAGCCGACATTGATTCCTTTTAGTAGACGTAAGAAAGGCGAATCCCATGAGGCTGTTCGTGAGCAGAGAATTGCCGGTAGGACCAATGTTGAGGACTCATTCATTCGACTAAGAATCATAGTAAACACCTTTTTGGGATGTATTCTTTGGCAAAGTCCCTTCCTGATTTGACCCCGAAGGATGTCCCTCTTTAGTTTAAGGCTTATCCCTTTCAGTATAGAGTATAGCAAGGCCGTACCTGGTACTATCATTCGAACATTTGAAAAGCCTTAGTTCCATTTCCCTGAAGCTGTGCTATCCTTCCTTATTATTTATTTATATAAGTAGTTTTGATCCCCGCTAAAGGTAAGCAGGGGAGATCTTTGAAGAGCATCCAATCCTGATCTTTTCACTTTCGAGATCGAAGAATCATAGCTATCAGTGCATTAGCAAAGCAGACCCAGAAAGAGAGAGTTCTTCTTTTGCAAGAATGGGCATTACCGCAGCTTTGACTCTGTTGCAGGTATGAAGTGAGTTCCATACCATGAAAAAAGGAAATGGCTCTCAGTTCTGACTCTCCTGACCCGAGGTAAGTAGTTCGGCTAAGCCGGAAGAAAGAAATGTGAGAGTTTAGCCTATTAATTCACTTTACTTTAGGGATGCCGGTTAAATGCTTTGCTTTGTGAGGGAAAAGCGGGCACAGCTCACGCACGGCACAAGAGGCAAGGAACTTTCAACAGGCATGGACGGCTGGCTTAAAGTCTAGGACTTCCTAACTGCTTGATTTAGAAGTCTTATTTGAAGTATAATACGGGAATGAATCGCATATGTTGGTTGAGAATTGCTCGGGAATTCATAGTTACTTTGCGGGGGCTACTCTTCTTTTTTGTCAATCGAGCCGCTTTCCCTCATTCCACTCGTCCAGCCTCTTCGCGAACTTGTACAATCGATGCCACAAAGATAGTCAACTCTATTATCGAAGAAATAAGGAAACGGGCGACGATTTGGCACCAGATATCCGGAGGTGTGGAAAGAGCAGCTGTGAGAAGCGGAAAAACCATCAAAAAACGACGATTGTTCGTGAAGGTTTCCACAGAAAGACCCCTTGGTTCTGGCAAACAGATCACAATTACAGGTACCTGAGAGCATACCGATGGAATGAACGAAATACGAACAGTTAGCATAATATGGTCATAGATCTTAGGTTGTAACTTGATCATGAGCGAATTTGTTGATGTTGCACCCACGAAGTATAGAAAGTACCAAACATTGGGAACTACCCGGGGAAGAGTTAGGAACAGGAACAAGGAGAAGCGAGAACCACTTAAATAGAGGAATCGATTGTATTTCCTCCTTTGTTCCCCATAGCAACTGGGGATCAAAAAGCACCAAATTTGATGACTTATTAAGGGAAAGACGAAGTAAGAACATGCTATTGAAGACGTTGCAACATATGTCGGGGAGGCCTCCGTTGATTGTGTACAAACAAAATACGAGTCCAAAGACAGGGTAAGAAAGGGTTTAGCTAATGGAGATATTAACTCTTCCGGGAACCAGTAACGCGTAAACCATGTCAAACCAAGACCGATCAATATCCGAACGGAACGGATTCGAACTTCTCCTAGAATAGTTTCCGGTGCGAAATTAAATTAATAGGATATATATGAGTAATTCAAAGGATAAATATAAATATTTGATAGGATTAAGGTAGCGGTAGTATATTGGAAGAGGAACTAGCTTTGACTTTCGCTATCTGATTTGAAGTGCGAAAGCTCTTTCAAAGAATAGCAGTTAGAGAAGAGATAGATCTTACGTAAGCCAAAGGCTATTTAAAGAGCTTCTATTTCACCAACTGCGTCTACGCATTCACCAATAAGAACTGGCAGCGGGTAGACATGAAGTCCAGTAATAGCCCCCACTACAAACATCAGAGCCTTCACCACCAACTACTCGTACTCCCATACCGGTAACACCTGTCAAGAAGGTAAGGCAGATTCTATAGCTGCTGATTCTAGCACACCGGAAACCCTCACAGTAAGAGTGGATAGGCTTACACCGGTTAATTGAACACTTTACCATTCTCGATGCAGCGGGAACGCTCACTCGCGCCAACGGATACTGTCACAGCTAATTGAAGTGCTAGTCCAGCAACTGCAGTTGTCTTTCTGTTTGCAATTGAATCACTAAAGTAGGAGGGTGCTATTGACTCAGCCGTAGATGGGATTCATACTAAGGCAAGCTCTTGAAATGAAACCCAAACAATGGGGAAGGGATAAGAGGGAAGACACTCATCTCATATGAATGCCCAGACTCGGACGCATAAGGAACTTCTTGTTTGTGCCTTTAATCTAATATGGCTTCGGGCTTACGGCGGGAATAAGCGCTGCTAGTGAAAGCAACTGACAAGGCCTCCCAGCTGTTTCCCGAAGAATATAAAGCAAGAACACATTTCGACCGGGCACGTATCGAAGGAGCAAAGGAGGAGGTAGCAATAGCATTAGCAGGAGCAGCAGGAAGCGTGGCAGTCTCGCTTGTTCTCGAATCAGCGCACTAGGAATCGAAGATTTAAGATGATTTCCGACAAGCGCACATTCATAGGCTGTTAGCAGGATAAGGCGAGAAAGATATTGAATTAACAGATTTTACTTTGACTGATTAGCTGCTAGAAGTAGCCAGTTAGTCCAATGCGACGAACACGGGCTTGGATAAGAAGGGTCTTGGACAGGGTTAAAAGGAGACGAAGGATAGGTTGGATAAAGGTTTTTTGGTCAACTTTCGTTTTGGTATTCTATGGCACAGGTGTGTTATGAAGAGGATAGACTCTGGCTTCTTGGCTACCTGAGGGTTAGATGTTCAGGATCATGACTAGGGTGAGACTCCAATTGGTTGGCTTTCTTCATTTTGTTCTAGTTTCATGTACTTGGCTACTGTTGACATGACTGGGCTGGTTCAAGTTCTTAAATGCGGCTCCATAGGGTGCAGACAGGGGTTTGGTGGAAGGTTTATTTTTTATAAAATTGGCTTTTTCTGCTTGCTGCCTTAACTCAACTTTCGAAAAAGCTGCTCTTCCTCTGCGTCCCACACATGCCTGCACTATTGATTGAAAAATTTTTAGAAAGAAGTCTTCTATTAGCGCTCATTTTGTATTGGGTTTTCTTCTCTTTTTCTTTTTCTAGTTAGTGTTTCAAAAGCTTTTTCTCTGACTTCTGTGACATTTGTCCCGAAAACAGCCTATTCTATCCCAGCGGATGAAATAAAAAATCCAATTCAAAGCGGAAAACAATTTCATTACTTTAATGGCATCGGTCTTATCCGTGCGTCTATGAATCCAAACCTCCCAAACTTTTTTCCTTTCGTGGATTTACTATTGGATTATTCCCCCTTCCTCAAGTGCCAAAGCTGATTCAATAGCTGCTCCTTCTCGGCATTAAGTCAAGACCGACCCTTTCAAACAAAGGTTAGCATCTACCGTACTAACAGGGCATTCAAACACAGGAAACAGCCATGCAGGGGATTCTATTCTGTTGATTAAGCCTCTTATTAGACCATGTATTCTTCCTCCGATTCTGGACATGGAGATCCAATTTCTGATTCACCTGTTCTTCGAACAGATATAATATCTGATTCAATTAGCAGATCAGATGTGGCATTAGTTTGAAAATCCCCAATAACGCTTCGATGCATGAAATTCAAGAATAAATCTCTATTACAAGAGCTCGTCGTGCAGCAAGATCTCTGTCTATCCAACTCCTTCTCATTTTGCTGTCTTTCCTTACCGCTGCTACCATTTCTTGGCGGCCGGAGCAGGAAGACCTGAGTCGTCTATGAAGCCTCAAAGATGCTGCTTACCTCAAATGCCGTTGACGTTGATGAAGGAGACTACATTGACGATGGAAGGCACATCCTTCCCCTCTTTTCCTTCTAGCGCTGGGACAGAGTCTTTCAATTCATCTCTTCTCCCCAGCTTCATCAGGTATGCAGGTGAAGCAGTAGAAAACCAATCCATTCAAAGATCTTAGATGAGAATCTATGAACAGCAAAATCGTCGGATCGCCTGATTCTGCTTATGCCAATGAGGAAGTAGGTGCTATCTTCAGGTTCGGTCTTTCATTCCTCGCTCGGGTAGAGGGAGAAGGCCTGTTAAGACTAAGCAAGCAAAAAGGAGTTGCGGCGCTTGCTCGAACATCCAACTCAAAACCCCATATCCCGTAAGCCGTCTAGCCCTTTTTCCATTCCGTAAGCATTCCAATCCAAACCCTACCCTTGTAGGAAGGAAGGCTTACTGCTTTTTGGTTGTTGCAAGGGTCGATGTAATTGAGGGTTGTCTGCTACTAGCCTGTGTAATAGTAAGTACTAGCCCCCAGGGGCTTATCTTCTTATAGCATCCCCCGTAGCGGAGAGGGGACCATTTCCTTTGCTTCGAATCAATCCTATCATTCATCAGTAGGGGCCTAATGCCAGTCTTCGAGGCAGGCGAATCGAATCGGACTAAAAGGAATAGGTTTCCTATCCCCTAGGTGGCAGAGCAGCCTTTAGAGTTTAGAGTAGAGCTCACTTCCCCACTCGGTTCCTAATCTGTGGATTACTAAAAGACTCCCGATACCGGACATTACGCAACTGATTGGACCACTTAATTTAATAGGACCCCTTTGGCTTGGCTATTCTGGGCCTTCTTCTATTCGTACCTGCTTCCGTTTCTGCCCCCGCCATTAAAGCTTTCTGGTCCAGGCCTCAGGCACAGACCTGAAACTTGACTGATACGCAAAACTAAATGAAGCACAAAAGTCACATCCATCCATAATATATATATGGGAATAACCCCTGTTCGTAAACCCTGTTGTCTTAGTCTTCCTTAAACGAGTGAAACGCTCTAAAGAGTAGCCTACGGGAGATAGCTATATCTTTTCTATCTTCTTAATAACAAGCACATAAGCAGGAAAGCTAGCCACCCAGATTCCTTCTTACTTAACTTTAGGCAGTGTCCATACGTTCCGGCGTGGTGCAAGAGAAAGAAAGTCTTGTTTAAAAGTATTCCCTTTCATGAGATCAGTAGTTGGTGGAATTCTTAAAAGTCTTTCCGCAGTTTTGGGAGAGCACAAAAGCTGATTGATTAGGAAAGAGCTGCTAAGAGGGATGACTCGCCCTTAGCCCTTGTCTAAAAAAAACCTAGCAAACAGACCGTTGTAAACCAGGTGAACTAGAGCGAACAGGAGAAGCAAGCAAATAGCATTTGGCCTCTCAACCAATCCACCTCTAGCAGTTAAAGGCTGGTATTCCGATCTTTGATCCGCCGATTCAGGAGCGATTGAAGCGAATACAATAATAGAATGCAAGGAAGGGTTCCCCCAGGAAAGGCAGGCATCTCGACTGCTTCCAAAATCAGGTCATCGACCAGTAATGCGACTTGTAGAAGACTCCCTACCTATACCTAGCGGAGTTGGTTGGCACTAATAAGGAGAGCAGAAAGCAGCTACCGGCCATCAGGAGATCCACGACTTTCAGATCCGCATGCAAGGGAAGATCCGCTTATTCTTTGAGATGACAAAGCTCCCCACTAGACGCAAATTGCCGAATCAACACCAGGCAGTATAGGAGTGCTTTCTTTGATCGGCGTTCCCCAGACCAGAACTGAAAGGACATACCAGCCCCCGATTATCGGGCATTCCTTCATGTCGGGAGGAGGTACCGGTTGGAGGAGAAGATAAGGACAGCTTTCTTTCTTCCATTCCACTCTTGCTCCAATCCCAATAGTCTGAGATGGAAGATGATGTCAACAGTTAGCCAAGAAGGTTTATGGCAAACTGGAAGGAGTTTTGAGAGATAAATGATCTACCTTAGGTAATGCTTTGCTTTCAGTGGGAACCGGTGGAGATTGAGGTGAAGGTCTTGTAGTCTCCGGATTGGTTGGAGTAGAGCTAGTAGATCGGACACCTTCGCCAACTTGAGAAGAATGCTCATCTGAAATGAGAGTCGTTGCAGCGGAGCGATTTGAGCATCATTGCTCGGTGTCACTGATTCCCCATGGTTGGCTTCCGGCTCTGCAATCAGAGGTCCTTCTATCCCATCCCGGTTAGGATTCATTTCCTCGGGTTGATGCTCTATTTCTTCTTGGTGCTCAGCCCTTGGAACTTGAACCAAAATTGGTTCAGTTGTTGGAATTGGATCTGCTTCCTCGATTGGTCCCATCTGGCTTTCCTCCAAAGGTGGTTGGGGTGCTGCAAGATTCGGTCAAACTTCTGTCCCTTATGTATTAGGTGCCTGTGTTAAAGTAGAAAGGTTTAAGACAGCAGTCAGAAAAGGAAAATGGAAGAAAGTAGGTAGTACCTCTCTGTTCTCTGCTGAGGAAGGCTTTTTTCAAGGTTATTCAAATGGTGAAATAACTACTATTCCTCCGGCTGGACGATAAATGCTTGCTTCAAGATCGAACAACGAATCTCATAACCTGGTTCCGAAGGTCGAACAACTTCTTCTATTGAATGGGCATCGGGTTCTTGGGCTAAAGCCCTAACAGCCTATTGATCGGGAAAGGGGAAGTTCCAATGAAAGCTTTTCAAAGGTTATACATTAGCGATTGATTTGGAGGATAGAGAATGGAGTTGGAAGGCTGTTCAGTCTTGAATCTTCCCTCCCTCACTGATTGACTCCTCCGGGAAATGTCGAATAGTAGGGACAGCGGAAGGGTGAGATTCTTTCTTCAGCGGCGGATGGAGAGGCAATTCTAACGCAACTGTTAATGGCCGAGCCTCCTCTTCTTCTTGCTGCCTTACTTGCGATACTTTAAACTTTCTACAGCAAGAAAAGTGCTTGCATATAGTTGAAGGGCTTTTGCACATGAAGAAGAAAGGGAAGAAGAAGCTGTTGAGTCAGATGTGGCATTATACTGTTTTCAAATAGAATCCCTAAAGAAAGCAATTCCTGTAAAGCTATCGTCATTACCATCGTTGCTATTTGAGCTGTTAGCGCAATTGAAGGAGAAGATGCTCTTACTTTAGTTTTCAGGAAGCTAGGGAGTCTTTGGTACTTCCAACCAATGAGAGTCATTTCACCGATAACCTATTTGAGGAAGAAGACCCCAACACCTCTATCGATTGACTATCTTGATGCGGAGGGGCCGCTTCTTCATGAACCAAAAGTTCTAGTTTTCCTAAACCAACAGATCCTCTTTCTCACAGCATTTTCGGAGCAGGCTCAGTGCTTTCTTTAGCCTTGGGAGAAATCTATTCGGTAGTGAGAATCGATTGAGACTTAATCATACCTGAGCCTTCTCTGACCTTCTTTGTCTGGGCAGTTAGCTATAAAAAGCAAGAAATGAGAGCTAGAACTAATGCCACGCCACGGTCTATGTCTTTTGACAAAACTTTTTTAGAGGGAACTCTAGGATGATCATCTGGTAGGTCGTCAAGGGTCTCAATAGGAATCTAGTTGGAAATCCGGTCTGTCTGTCAATCAAGAAAGCTCTAGTTCAATTCAAATAGGTCAAGCGAAGGAGGACATAGAATAAGCTTACTATTGAAAGTGCCTTCCATTCAAGTAATGCGTCGGGCTTAAGAAAAGCAGGTTTCGGAGCTTAGATCCGGGTACACACCTGGAACAGGCCTAGGAAAGAGAGACAACGGAATCATCAAACCTATTCGTCATAAAGATCTAGAAAGCAGGGAAAGGGGGCTTCTCCTCACAAGAATACACGGAATAGATAGACGCTAAACGATTCCAATCTTAAGGATCAGTTTCAAGCATAGACGCCTTCTCCACCCACAATTGGACTCAACAATCTCTTTTCTCATAAGAAAGGGAACAGGGGACTTAGGGTTTCAGCGTGCCAAATCCAATCCCTTCTCCCGTAGAGTACCTGTATCCTGTCTTTCTGGCATATCTCTCTTTTTGTGCCTAGACATCTGATAATGGATGCCCATTCCCGGGATTGCTGCCATGATATGGAATAGAATAGCGGACTTTCTTTCTGAGGTGTGGTCTATCCGAATAGCTAGAAGCAGAGCGATAAGAAGAAGAGCGGTGGGTTTCCAAGAACCGGAGATGGTCTTATCTATATACGGAACAGCACGAACAATCCTTGACCTTTCGATTGAGGGTCTTCAGCAGTGGGCTTTCCATAAGGTAGGAGGTGATTGAAAAAGGGGAAGCCCAAAAACAAAAAGAGCTTATTAGCTATCTATTAACAATCTCCTCTTTCCTCGTGCATACAAAAATCTCGCTTCTCTTACCCCCCTCCCATCACCCCGGCATCGGATTCTCACACTCGGAGCGGCTCCCTGTGCCAACCTCGGTGAATGTCGTAGTTTCGCTTTAAAAAGAAAAAAGAACTTTAAGATTGGGAGCAACCTTCCTTCGTGGCTGTTGGACATCTTCCGATTCGTAAGACAAAACTTTCATATCATCTCTAAAGTTCCGCTTCTTGCTCTAAAGAAAGAAAGGGTAGCGGAAAGGAATAAGTGGGAAAAAGGGTAAACCAGATAGCACAATGATCCATTTCCATTTCCATTCTTCCCTTCGCAGTCTTCCTTGTCTGATCGCAGTAGCTTTAGCAAGGACTATCGGATCTGACGGAAGAACCGCGAGTATGATAACTGGTCAGAATCTGGTCCTTGTAGGAAAACCTCTTTTATGTTTGAACCGTTTTTGTTATGATGGTTTAGAAATACGGTGTCTTTATTGTGTTTCTCTCCCTTCTATTTTGCATCTCCTTCTTTTTTGATTTCCTGCGCATCTATCTACTTAATCGCTTGGGTATTCATTCTTTTTGGAGATCTTGTTTTCCCCTTTCTAATTGTGGGTGTATCGGGGACTTCCGGGGAATCAAGCTCATCAAAACCTTGCCCTCGGTGGGACATTGACTTAAATCGTCCTCCAGCGGCTGAGCCGGAGCCTGCCTCCTCCACATCGGACCACCCGAAGGAGGTAGTGGATCAAGCTCTCTCGGAAGCGGAGGATAGGATTCTGTATCGATTACGCCCATTCCCTCAAGCAAATGCGGACAAGCTGCTTATGGAGGAAGCGCGAGCGATCGCTCAACTAAAAGAAAGGGCAGATTGTCGATCGAATGGCGCAATTGGATTCCGCCGCGGACTTTTGGCGAGAAAAAAAATGCAATTCATTATTGGGGAGTCAATCCTTACGAATAGGCAAACAGAGTATCCTTCCCATAAACTGTCTCAGATGCTTGAGGAATTGTGTCGCGCGGATGCCCACACATCCTCTATCTACTTTTAAAAGAAAAAGATTTCTACTATATATAAAACAACTATTTGAAATTGGGCACATTGAAATTGGAGTCCTTCAGCTTCCTATATTCCCACCAATGTGATCCCCATTACTGATGGACAAATCTGTCACTTTTTTCTTCTTCGTATTCCGACAGAAGAAGGTGTAGTCTCCCTCTCTTCTCATACAAGAAGAAAGGGAAGAGGCCTCTACGGACCTAGCGCTGGGGGGGGGAATGATGGAGGACCAGTCCCAGTCAAAGATTTTAGATTTAGACAAACTGATTTTTTTCGTAAAAGTAGAAATGAAATTAATTAGGGCAATTACATTCTGGGATTTTGCTTTTGTTTTTGATTAGGGAATGATGAAAATTTCACTCGCTCAAGCTAAATGAGTTCTTTTGCGAAGGATTCAATTGCCTGCTTTATTGTACCGGTAAGCTCCGCCTATCAATGCAATAGCTTCCGAGCAAGTTATGTGGTTCTACACCAAATGGCTACTAAAGTGAAGCAGCTACTAGAAAGAAACACTCGCTATGTGTGATTCGATGTTAAGGCCCCTACAGCAAGTAAATTTTTCCTAACCAAAGAAGAGATATAGATTACGTTCATCTCATAAAGATGTTCCTTTTCACTCCTAAATGAAAGCGAAACTAAACGACAATAAGATAACTCCTAGCGCAAAAGACTAGTCGCTGCGATGCCTGAATGCCTTTGAGCTCTTGTTCGAGTGAGCGGGTAAGCAAGCAGGTACGCCCGAGTTATGTAAGAGAACTACTAATAAGTCTTCTCATCTCTAAGCCAGCTAATTTCTAACAAGCTACGCACCTTCTTGTACTTCCAGCCAGCCAAGTACAGTTGCTGTTGTTGAGTTAAACAAACGGTAGTCAGATAATAGGCGGATGGAGGGCCTATTCTGGACCAATTAGAAACTAAAATCCCGATGCGCTGACATTGTTATGAATGAGTTTATGTCTTAAGAGAGCTAGTAGTTATGAGTTCGTAGCTAAAGTCAAACTGGAGCTAGGAACGTAGCTGTGAACGGAGCTACCGGGTAAACGAGTGAGCTTATTAAAGCGCGAATCCTAGAGGAGGATCAAGGGGGTCAGATCCCCGGGCGGGACAAATCAGGTCTTTGTCTTTGCAAGGGAAAGCGGTAAACTATGGATTTTAACTAAGGTACCGTGCCCTAAGATAAGGCACAGTCAAAGCAGGGACTTAGAGACTAGCATCCGATTGTGGGCATCTTTCGATTGAGTAGGTCAGGAAAGAGACAACAGGCGATTATCCCTTTTCTTCCAACAGCGGAAACGCCGCAATTCCAGAGTTGTCGTAGTTAGCCTAAGGACCGGAATAAGAGGTTTCGCGGGGCTACCTACTTTTTTTTGGCTAGGAACGACTTGCCTAGTTGGAACTCTTCTCCGCCGACTCCTGAGGCTAGAATGGCGTACTACAGATCAGTGCGTTCTTGCCCGCTTGGTACTTGGATCCCTAATCTAGAAGATCCCGAGCCTGTAATCTCCTTCTTCTACCAAGAGAATGCCTTTCTTTTGGTAGCTACCGATTACTTCACCAAATGGGTCGAAGCTGAGCCATCTAAGGTCTGTCTTCCCTACCAGATCAGGTTTTCCCAGACGCGAGTCGAGTCATTCATCTTCTTCATCAGGCTTCCTTCTCGCAGTCGAAGCGGTAGCGGTACTGGAACGAGTTCCCTATTCGATATGGTTTCATTCCACCAGTCCCCTAACATAGATAGCACAGGGTCAAAGGGCTTCACTTCGGAACCTTTTCTTGCTTTCCTTCCGTGGGCATGAAATGAACCCTGAGGTTACTCTGTCCCTGGCATCCCTTTCTGCCCCCCAACTTTATTCACTTCGCGGTAAACGGAGACTTTCCAATAGCCAGCAGGTCAAAGCCTTTTTTGGGGTCCAAGGGTGCCGCCCCCTACTACCCAATTCCTGTCTTCGGAACTACGGGGATAGGTGACTTTCTGCGATGGCCCTCCACCTCGTTGGGAAAAGTGAAAGGAAATAACAAGCCCTAAACTAAAAACCAACTAGCAGCTTATCAACCACCGAAGACAGACTCATGTTGGCGATGCCATGGTCAAGTAAGAGAACGACCCATTCATCCAAAGTAGTATTTTAGTATAGAACAGAGGCATTCTGAGCCGACTACTACGACTACATGCGCATCTAGTGCAGTGGCTTGGAAGCAAGCTACCTTGACCATCTTCCGAACTTATCCAGAATTGACTGATCAAACGCAGTAGGGGCGGACTGCTCTACATTCAGCCACGCCACAGTGACCCCCGAAGCGATCTTCTTATAGTTGCGGGACGAAATCCGGCAGCCAATTGCTGGCTCTGAATAACCAGCCCGGTAATAAGTTCAATTCTTCCATAACATAACGGGGCGGGGTTGCGCGCGAGCCGAGTGACGGAGGTGCACAAGAGTACTTCGCGCCACAACCATCTCTTTTTTATAAGTTCTACGGACCGATGCCTGCTGCTTCATCTGGGAGAAAAGAATCATAGATATGCCGGTCATTAGAAGGAAGAACCGCCATAAAAAGATTCCTCGTGTATCATCTGTAGCAAAACTATGAACGGAAGCTAGCAATCCGGACCGTATTGAAAAGGTTCCTGAGACACAGCATGGAAGAGTCACAATATTCAGAAACGAGATCCAAGAATGAAGAAGGGGTAGAATTACGGAATGAATACGAGCTGTGGCTAATACCCAAGGCATAAAAGAAGCATTTTCTACGGGATCCCGAAACCACCAGCCACCCCGACCTAATTCATGATGAGCCCACCAACTTCCTGGCATGATGCCCACGGTTAAAAACCACCGACATGTCAAGATCCAAATTCGAATCTGTTCCTGGTCCTGGTCAGATACCACTGTGTTCGCGCCGGCGCTCCAACAAAGAGGCGAAGTAGTGGTATCTTTCTGTTCATTACGAACGACACGCTTCGCCTGCTCCCCCCCCGTGTCCACTAGCGCTCCTGTCCAGAGCGAAGAGAAGGCGAAAAAGCGCCGCCAAAGCAGCATGAGCAGGCTTCTATTGCTACGCAACAAGAGAGCTGGATAGCATTTTGCGACCACATGTTTGAATTTTTTGGTAAAAAGCTCGCTTGTTATACGGGATCCGACGCATCCAGCAGAGCGAAGCAGCGTTCCCTTCTTTTCGGCGGCATCCTTCCGCATTGGCGGCGAGTGGAGTGCCACAATCCCATTCATCATTTTTGATCTACATAATCCAAAGCCCATAGCACTGGCGACGTCTCCGGCATAAATGCAAGGAGGATGTATAGCTGATATAGGATCTTGTGGAACAGGATTTGATTCTGCAAGCGGTTCGGTACGAACGAAGAAATTTCGAACAAAAGGATCGGAACTCGCTGATAGGAAAGGAGAGAAAAACAAAGCAATGCCAAGAGCTCCGTCAATCCGCTGTTCATCGATAGACGAAGCTCTCTCTTTATCATCTCGTGCCAGATGCAACAAAGGATGAGTCCTTCTTTTTCCTTCTCGCGAACCACGGGAGCGCCTAGCACCCAGAGGAGCAAAGCTCATTTTCCTTTCAGGGTAAAGCGGCGCATAAAAAAGGGCTGGCCCGTCAAACGTCCGGTTCCTTCGCGAACGAAGTTCAGAATCAACAAGGGTTCGTAGAACGAAGGGAGTGTACAACTGGGGCGCAGCCCCACTTTTTTGTTCGTAACGAGGGAGAGATAGAATGGAGTTCTTCACGAAGTTCGAGACAAAGTAATACAAAACTTCTCTATGGCCTCCTCGTTTTGAGACATTATGGCTTTGGGGTCGACCCCGGTAACAAAGAAGGAATCCATAAAAACGTGGGATCCGACACCATGATAAAATACTACCCTCATGATTAGACCATGTCCCTGAGATTTGATAAAAGAAAGGTGCATTAGCGGTTAATACGTTGTAATTGGATAAGTTATTAGGAATATGACGGAACGAAAGACCAAGGAAAGAAAGAAGAATGCACAAAAATGCAGGTGCTGCACCAAACGCTGGTGGTTGTTTCTTGTTGTAAGTGAATGCAACGAAAAGACCCGGAAATAACGATAAATGAAAGAATTCTGCAATTATTGACATTTCGTGCTGTGCTCATTTCAAAATTTCTGCTTTGTCCCATCATCCGGTAACCACAGGACAGGATGATCCACAAGAAAGGTGGCAGGATTCGAACCTATGGCCGGCCCGCCCCTGACCTGCTGGGTTGGGTGGCCGGGTTAGCACCCCTCGTCGCCCCTGTACCCGAAACAGATGCGCTGCGCTACCCAGCGCGTAACCTTGTCTCCCCTACTCCTCTTCTGGTTATGCCATTACCAATCGCGGGTAACCCCCGGGCCGGCCGCCCCTGACCTAATAAGAACGATTATCCTTATGACCAAACAGCGAGAGTTTCACGATCCCGACCAGCAACTTGTTGGGAGTAGGGGCATCCAAGCTTGCCCAACCTAGACATTGTAACTGAAAGTCCTGCCTACTTGTAGGCTTAGGGTAGTCCTCGAAAACCTTCTTCTTTTACTGGCTTGGGAAAGACCCGTAGGCTATGGATCCCACTAATGGAATGGGACTATAACCATACTTCCATGGTCTAGGTTCAAGGACAATCAAGATTGAGGCTTGGAGTATCTAAGGCTTCATGGACCCAATTTTTAGGGCTTTTAAGGACGGACTCGCTAGTGTCCCAAGGATTGACCGGTGACACTACTAACTGAATTGCCCTAATATATGTATTTTTCCACAGGACTGAATCCATAGAAACCTTGGCTTAGTGCCATTACTGTAAGCGGCGGATGATTGGTATGCAGGATCGGTTGCAACGGTTTCACATGAATGTGAATCAAGAGATTGGCTTGAATTGAAAGGCTTTCCAACTAGCCATTGTACCTGAGATTGCGATAAGTCCTTCTTCTTCTTTGGAGCTTGTTCTTGGTCCCAAGGGAAATGGGGTGACAAAGAGCAGCTTGCTTCTCCAATTGGATCATTGCTCGACTCGATGGGTAACTTCTAGTGGTTTGCCGGGGAAGCTCTTGTTTTTCTTTCAGGAGTTGGTTGGTGGCATGGACACCTAGCCTTTTCTTATTTTTAGTATTTGTTTGCTGGCACAGGTAGTAGATTCATTCTCCACTCCAGCAGTAGCAGATGTAGAATCTGAAAGGTGGGATTCCCGGTTGATTGGATGCTTCCGTTAGAGCTTCTTCCCCTCCTGTCATTTAAGGGCACCTAGCTTACAATCACTAGTGAAAGAGTGCCAATTGACCCAACTAGCGAATCTGTTTACAACCATTCAATCTTTTTCATTTCCGTGAATACCGCTCGAAAGCAGTCATTTTTAGGCTGGATAGCACAAGCACGATCCATCCATCTCCCTCCGGAGAGTGAGTAAGAGGTGGAAGGACTGTCGATAGCAGGTAGGGTAAACGGATATGGATGATAGTTGGGATCCCAGGTAGGAGAGCCAGCCAGGAGAAAGAGGTAGTCAAAGACTACCCTTCTTTTTTTGGGGAGTTGGTTCTGGAATTCCATTGAGAGTTGCCACTCCTCAATCTTCGAAATCTAGTCTAGTCCAGCGATAGAGGACTTGATACTTATCTTCGACAAGCCTCGATCTGTGCTGAAGACAGATTCTCTTATCGGCTGAGGAAATAGGTAGCCGCCCACCCATTCTTCCTTTCCGACCTTAGCTTAGCTGCTCACGCCAATGCTCATGGGTATGGGGCCATAACTGCTGCTACTGTTATACTCCCACACTCTAAGAGAGTCCTACCGTCGGCTCATCTTCTATCTAAGACCTCCTCAATGAGAGGATGCCTGAAAGTCTTTTCTCAGGTCTAGTTGCGGTCCGCTCTTTTCTTTCACTTATTGGTACAGCAGCTTCACTCCTCTCCCAGCAAGAGGATGCGCGAACCATTGTTCCAAAGATCGGAGAATCTAGGGAACCGGAAAAGCGAAACCTTGTCAGGAAGAAAGTGAAGCAGGTTTCTTTGGTGGGCCAACAAGGCAAGGCCCTGAAAAGCAAAGATTTTAGATGATAAGGCAGAGGCAAAGCAGGCACATCAAAAACTTTATTCGGTTAGTTAAAAGTCTGAAAATGACCTGTTGACTATCTTGTTAGTCTTCCGGTAGGAATACCGAAAATCTTTCATGATGAGCGCCAAAGACTCAAAAGCTCACGCGCGATCTACTGATCAAATAGAGCATCATCACGTTCGGAGACAGGCTTTCTCCCCAAAGCATATTATTGCTTGTTCGCCATAGCTGATCACACTGTGACGCTGAGCACTTCGGATAAAGCAAGATTCGAAACTTTAGTTAGGGTCATCGTTTCATCCGCCCTTCCACTTTAACTTCCACTTCTTGAGCTGACCCAGCCTGAGTAAAGGCCATTAAGGACCTCGAGCCGACTCTCGTCTGCGAGGTTCGTGTGTCAAGCAAGTTTTTAAAGAGGGTTCCTAGTTGTCTTAGTTTGAAGTGAGAGCCCGAATATACTCTTTTCGCTCACCAACTAAAGGATTTACCTCTTTGTTTAGCTTCAGGGGGGAAGACTTTCTCTCCTTTATCGATGCTCTTTTTGTCACGTGGGCGCACTGATTAAATGAGACCACCAAGGCCCCTAGGTAAGACGACATAAAGTAGAACGAGATGATCTCGAAGTTCTAAATCCATAATAAAAGGAGAATCTTCTTATCCAGATAAGTACGTAGAGTGAAAAAGGAAAAAGCTCTACGTGCTTTGCTTAGAAGGTTGTTCAATTACATGGCTGCCTTTTGGGAGATAGACTTGCACAGAAAGCTATCCGTTCCAGGAGAAAAAGTAGCTCGAGCAGGAGTTTATTAACAGCTGAAAAACGGAAGACTGGGGCCCTTTACAAAAAGTCTGGGGCAACCCTCGGGTGAGAAGTGAGAGCTGCTTGAAGTCATTGAAGTCACTAGTCTTACTAAAAAGAAGGAACTCCGAGTGAAGAAGAAGAAGCTGTTACAGAAGCCACAGCTAGTTTTCTTTAAGCAGAAAAAGGCCAGCCAGTTTTTGCTGTTGTCAGGTTTGAAAGAACCGCAGCGATTGGCGACGAAAAGGCGAAACTCCCAGCTCTCCGTAAACTGCCCTTATACCCGCCCTAAACTCAATATCAACAAAAGAAAGAAGAGGAAAGAAGAAGAAAATGACACTAGCTAAGCGGGAAGAGCTAGCCTTAAGCCTTAGTGAAAGGGGTTAACTAAGATCTCTTCCTTCTTCCCACGGACTGACTCAAGCACAAAGACCTACAGCTCTTCCGGCAACCGATGAAATGGCAGCTAGTTCCAGGGAAGTCAATAGAAGTTGGATTGCCTAGTTTTGAGTTCTATTTGAACTAGTTTCCAAGGCTTGATTGCTTCTGGGCTTGGGCTAACTTTAATCTTTCTATTTAGCCCGAAACACGGGTTCTTATATAAATATAAATAAGGTTCCTAACCAGACCCCGTGTACGGATAGAGAAGTAAAGTCTATTTTTCCAAGAGTCTAGCTAACTCTAACCCGGGATCAATCGTGAAGAGGTTTTTCTTCTTTAGTAGAAGATTCGGATAGTGATAAGTACCCCTCTCGCCACTATTTCGATATAGATCCCATTTAATGGAAGGAAAGGCACGAAACAGCTTAACTTGCTTGCAGGCAAGAATAAAGAGCTGGTGGAAGGTGCAGATGAAAGAAAGAAGAATGAATGAGCTCCTGTCGCAATTGCAGAAGAATCTGCTGCTAGTCTTTTAACCACAGACGCTCTTGAGTCAATATCAGCTGTGGTCCTATCAGCTCAACCAGTTGCCGGTCTTGTTTGCGTAGTAAATGGTTTTGGCGGAATACGGTCTTTGAGAGTAAGCTGCTATTAACAAATCGGGTCTGTCTGTAAGCAATTACCTTTCCCGCCTTCCGCGCCGGCCTCTCATGGTTGCCTGCTTTTAGGGCCTGCTTTAGAGCTAGCCACACCAAGCCTAGTTCTCTTGCCCGCTTCGCTTGTCGGGCTTAAAGCGGAACTGAGCTTCTCACTAAGAGAATCGTAAGCTTCATTTCATCAAACGAGACTCGGAAAGAGTGGCGTTAAAGAGGACTGGGGAGCCTCTCGAAGTCTCCGATCTCACAGATGGTTAGGCGTTCCTTCGCTTGTTCAGAAGCTTGGCTAGTTCTCCTTACTCGGACATTCTGTTCATCCGACCACCGCCCATGCTTCAAGTTTCGTTGTAACGAGATCTAGTTCTGGAGTTAGAGTTAACATCGATTGCTAAACTCCTTTTCGGAGAGCTCAGAAAATGCAGACTGAAAGTGAAACTGCCTGCCTTTCTTTCAAGATCAAGATACTACTACTACTCCTATGATTTCATTACAGGGAAAGGAAGTTAAACCTCTCAAACTCGGAAAATTAAAATTGAATGTTTCTTGACCAGGAGCAATAGACCCCGAAAGGTGTGAAGTTAGTGCCTCCGCTTCTGAAAGAGCTGCGGTTATAACAATTCCAATTGAGTTTGGATTCGCTGCATCAATGAATGTGCTTGCAGAGTGGGGAACTATAAGCATAACAGCTCTTGAAAAAGAAAGGAAAGAACTAGTCTTGATGCCGAAAATCCCATCTTTTTTTGTAATTAATTAAAGTGAACCTATAACTTTCTACCTTAGTGCCGCTGTTGGAACTGCAGATTCTTTATGACTGGACGGGTACGACCTCTTGCTTCTCAATGTCATGGAATGGATAGGTGATGTTTCCAACCGGAAAAGACGAAAAAGAAAAAATAAATGAAATAAGAGCGGGTGAAGGAGTTAAGTTAGAGATCTGTTTCTAGACCTTGAAGTCACTTCCGGGATTAGCTTGATTTGGGCTAGGAAATCCTTTTCTTTGTAGCATATTACGTGAAACCTATACTCTTCTGGTTAGTTTATTCCGCATCCTCACCATCTAATTCAAACTCATTTCCGACTGCTGCAACCTTTGCCGGGAAAGAAGAAGGAATTGAATCCAAACCCCTAACTCGAGAAAAATTCTTCATCTGCACCTGAGACAAGTAACGGATATCCCACTCCGGTAAGCTAGCAAATAATATAGAAGATTATAATTTTTTAAAGTTCTTTTTAAAACTCAGAAAGTTCTCTTCGATTCGAGTCGAGTGCATAAGCCGCTTTCCCTTTAGGAATCTTGTCTCAAGCCATTGATCTTAGCTTTGGCCCTCTCCGGAAAGGAAAATCTGAAAGCTTCCCTATTTTTTCTGCCTCTCCAGTTCAACAACTGGATTCTTTCTTCTGGTTTACCAAGATCTTAGTCATTTCACCTCTGTACTTTGATTAAGAGTTCAAAAGGCAAGGATTAGGTTTTTTTTGTGAATAGGTCCCTAAAACTAACCTATCCATGGGATAAACCCTCTTAGTTTATTTCCTAAAGTAGTCCTTCTTGAAAGAAAAGATTTGTGAGATCGATAGAGACAACGAGGCCAAGGGAAGAGAGCCATTCTTTCGAAGAGAACGGGAATACGGAATGGACCAACAGATAGAGACAAAAGAGCAACTACAGTAGCGACAGATTCCTCCTCTACCCTCTTCTGCTCCTTCGATGAACTCGGCTATTGCTGAAAGTTCACTTCAATAAATAAGACTGTGAAAGACTTCTCGATTCACTAGCACAGCGCTTCTTCCGCTTTTTTCTGACCTTGAGTTGAGGAAACTGGCTAGGACAAACTCTCCTTCATTCAAATGAAAGGATGGGAAATGAAAAAGGAATAGAAGTAGGCAAAGAAGCTCTTAGCAAGAAGGAAAGGCTTCCAGTTGCTTGCTATTGAATCCGGAATAAGGCAATCCTTATTAGAATATGCCAACATAAGCATAAGACAGCAAAGTGGATGCATCGAAGAATGCCCTCTTAGAAGGAAGAATTGGATGTGCGCAGAGGATTCATCTTTCAACAGCATTTCCGACATTCACCATCAAAAGGAGGATCTGACACTAGCACTAGGATCTGTCTATGCTTGGACTGATTGGACGAGCATCCGCTTTTCGACATACCGAGACTTCTTATTCCTCAGCGAGCCTGATTCCGCATGGGCAACAAGGAAAGGCAATGAAATTGTTTAGATATCCCCGTCAAAGCAAGGAGCTGTTAGCTAGATGTCTGCCTCTTTGGGACAGTTAACTTATTTTCTTTTTCCAGCCTTTGAGGGGAGCCTAATAGTAGAGGGTAGTTGGAATGTCTTGGCAAGAATAGTGGAGAATCCGCTGTTATAGGCTGCAAGAAAGAATATCTTAGGAATCTCTGTCTCTATGTCATCAAACGGTTTGATCCATGGAATTCTAAGAGCGGGGGGCATCCATAGTAGGAAGAGGACAAGGAAGTGATTGATCGGAGTTTGCCAGGCCAGGAGTTGAAGAAGGAGCTAGCATTTCTTCAGTGATCAATCTCGTTCCAACAATTGTTCTTACTCGTTTAGGTCAACTCGTCAATCCGTATCTAATAGCCGCCGAAAGCCAAAGCTTCACTCCTGGTCGAAATCACTGCCTTTCGATCAATCCTTTAGATTCTGATGGCATCAACATGACATTAGACTTTTTCCTTAGAGAAGCGGGTGAAAGGCGGCAGGCAAAGCCATACAAATCCATAAGAGAGAGTCCTTCTTCCACGAATAGCGATTCCTATTCTGATAGCTAGGAGAGAAGAAGAGGGGCAACCTATATAAAGATTCAGGCGGATATTATCTGCTGTTCTTGATGTCTATGAAAGTGTCTTCTCTTTGTAGTTTGGAGAGCAGGATGGCACAATGGGAGGTTCAGGAATCAAAGCCTTTGCCTTTCTCCTTGTTGTTAACTGTAGGGTAGTCGAAGATTTGTAGAATGCGTTAGAAGGCATTAAGGGTTATAAAGGAGAAAGCGGACTCACTTCACGAGCTGTAAGCCCAGGGAAGCTCTTTCACCTTCTTAATAGATCAACTAACCTGGACCCCGTAGCTCACCTTTCAGTCGAGGAAGTCGGATCTACTATATATAGTCTATCCTTCCCACCACCCGCCTTTCTGGCAATATCTCCGCAAGAGCTTCTCCCTATTAGATATATATTCCTATAGAAAGAAGCTAATCCTGATACAAGATCCGAGCATGCGGGTCCTTTGGCCGGCTCTTTAGGATGGTTTAGCTATAGGAGACCGAGGTAGCCGTTGTTCCATCATCAAGGGCAAGTCTTCCTCATGGAAAGAGCATGAGCGTAGAACAAGGATGAATCCATAGAAAGAAGCCAAGATAAGATAAACTAAGAGCATAACAGAGTGCAAACCCACTCGAGAGAGCAAAAGAAAGAGCTGAAAAGAGGCAGCCCTAGTGAAGACCTTTCATAGATGCCTACTCAAAAAATTCTTAGAGTTCCCACTATCGGCTAAGCGGAAGGAAGTGAAGAAAGAAAAACTGACTGGACCAGCGGGAAAGGGTGATCGATCATAAGGAAGGCTTACGTCTTCATCTCTTGCTTCCAAGTGAGAGTCAGGAGGAAGAAAAAGACCAAGCAAGGGTTAAGATTCGTTCTCACAGAGAATTAGGGAGAAGAAAGAAGACCGTAGGACTCAGAAGTCAGGGATATGAGGCTCGGTCTACAGGCCTTACGTCAAAGCCCGGGAACAGATGGGAAGTGCACCAACGCTCGGATATGAATTGGAACCCCCTCCGAAATTCGGTTAATACTAAAATAGATTCCCAATCCCATTCCACAATCTACGCTACGGGTCAGGGAGGCTAACCATATGAGGAGCCCTACCACTAGGACTTGTTCAAGCAACTAGTTGGTATGGCCCATTTCATACCTAATCCCATGGACATATCTGATCATTGAATGGGGGCCCTCCACAGGGATAGATACCCGAGTTAGGTATCAGTCCCACCTACCGATCATTAGTACAACGACCTGTCATATCATATACCCCAGACGGCCTGATCAGATGTTTCGGTACCAATGCAGTTAGTCTAATGCATTCTGGACTGGATATGGCCCACCTATCTTTCGAGGTCACTAGTTTACACTTTCACCAACCTTTCCCATATCCGTTTTTTATGAGCAAGGGATAAAGGCCAGACAGTAATCAAGCTACTTACAATTGGATAGTACCCCTTCCATCGGAGGACTGGGTGGAGAGTGACAAATATGAGAAAAGCCTACTTACTAGCCTCCGTGAGAGGATACCACTTTGGTAGATGCTAGGGATTGGTGAGTTAGGGCAGCGAGGGATGGTGTGACATGTCTGGTCATCGCATCGATGAGAACGATGGCCGATGATATCCGAGGAGATTAGGCACCGTCGGCTTTTTACCTCCTCAAAGTAAACTCGTGCTTTTCGTCGTCCTTCCCTATCTAGAGCTGGAACTTGACTAGAAAAAGACTTTTTTTGATCCCATACTGACTGACTTGTCTTCCTGTTGGTGGTTGTGAAAGTTCAGATTTCGAGCTTAAACAGCGGAGAAGCGGATAACCTTCTCTTTTTGGGGGAGTCTTTCAGGATCGATTCAAAAGGCCAGTGAAAGTACGCGGACGGAGAAATCCAACAAAACCACACCGTACCGGGCCTGTAGACCTTCTTTCTCTTAAAGGCTGTCTCCTGCCCCCAACTAGCGAGCGGCTATAACCTTTGGGCGCATGGCGACCACTACTCTACCCGAAAACTAGGGTTAAGTGGGGAACCTTCTCATCGTGTTAAGCTTGCGAGCCTGTCTGTAATAGGCCCAAGCGTCTCTTGTGCTTAATCTCGAGTCTATTCCAGTGAGAAGCTTCGCAATACCCTAACACTCCATAGGCGAAAGAAATCCATAAGGATAGATATATAGATTACGCACATAGTGGTCTGGGCATTGATTTCATGTAGTGCGTACCACTGGCGGAAAGTGATTCGCTTAACACACTTGTTCGCTTGAATACAGTAGGTAGGGAAGGACAGGATATTACTCGTCGGTTCTATTCGGTGGTGGTGGCTTAGCTTTGAATTTCTTTCCACTCATTTTGGCTTTTTCCTTTTCTTATTCATGCTTGCTCCACTAGCCTCAAACTCCATTCCAATTTCGAATCGACCCATTAGAGAAGGCTTTTCTGCTTAGCAGAACCCGATTCTCCGCTCAAAACATCAGATCTTCCGACTTAAACAACCGATTCAATTTCTATCCTTTTTTTTCTATGATCAATTCAATAAAGACTTCCTTCTCAACTGACAACCCCTGGGCCTGTTCATAAGCGATATTCTTTTGAGGGCTTTCGGCTGCCTTCCTTCATTTTTGGGCTAAGGCTAGCTTTCCTAAGTAAGTTCCAGAGTGCATGAGTGAATCTTGATCTGTATTCAAGGTATGCCCTTTCTAGTTCTGTTAGAATATTGACTTCGGTTAAGCTGAGGTTAGCGAAGTCAATCCTTTGCTTGGGTCCTAGGAGGTCGGAGATCAGAGCGCTGTGTTTAAGTCGTCTGGCCGTAAGACTTTCTCTGCGCCAGTAAGAGTAAGAGCTTGAGAAGAAGGTAAAGAGGAAGAAGTATTCAAATCATTCACTCCTTTCCCGAAAGCTTGACTTTATTCTTTCTTTATATACTTAATAAGACAATACTCTAAAAAAAAGACTTGGACGAGAAAAGTCAGATTGAGAACTATGAATAGTAGGAATAGTCTAAAGCAGTGGTTAACTAGAAGAAGAGTCAAAGACTTTTTCCTAGCCGCTGATGGAGACAATGTGGGACCTCGTGCTCAGCCGGTTGCTCTTTTAGATAAACCTAATTTCCGGAACATTGCCTCGGTAGAAGCAAACCCAACTAATACGCAAGCCCATCTCCCGATACAATCAAATCAAAGCTAAGCAAAAGTGCCTTGCGGCTGTCGCGCCTCTCTCTCTGTCTCTGTACCTTGTGTTTGTCCTTGTTGTTGAAGATTACTAGGGGTATTTCTATTCCTTCCTCCGATCACATACTGCACATACTTTGTTTGATCCAATTCCCCCTTTTTTCGGGGCTCCCTTCGAACTGATATCCAAAGATTCCCTGTAACAGGATGGTTTGAAATGATGGTTTATTACAGGTTCTGGTGACATGAATAGGATGAGCATACGAATGAGCCGGAACATGGATAACGTAGTGGTTCGAGCCGGTCGAGAGTACGAGATTACTGACCGAAGACTCTTCCATTGAGATGGGCCGAAGCCCTGCTAGCGAAGGAATGCATCCAACAGTGTTCTGTCTCATTGGTCCTCTCATGCCAGAATTTGCTCATAAATCAACTTTGTTCTCCCGGAAATCACTTTCATTAGAATACATGACTTATGTGACTTCGATCTGATACCTCTCGATTCAGAGAGGAAATGCGCATTTGTCTCATTTTGACTCTCCCCATCTCGAATTCTACTAATTGGATATGGGACTGGTTGTGAAGGGAAGCTTTGTGGGAGAAAGGAGGAAAAGGTCAGGCTAGTAAAGGCTTTACTCAAACATATGGGATAGATTACGAGGAAGCCTTTGCCCCGGTAGCCAAGATGAAGTCTGTTCGTCTCCTGCTCTCTATTGCTGCGAATCGAGATTGGCCTCTGTTCCAATTAGATGTTCAAAATGCCTTCCTGAACGGGGACCTACAGGAATCAGTTTACATGAGTCCTCCACCCGGTTGTGTAAGGGGGGGGAGAAGCAGAGAGGTCAACTGGAGTGGAAGCCAAACGACGGGGCCGAGAATCTGTGATCGATCCGAAGAACCACTGCCAGATACGATTCTGCTCCCCCTTCGTACTACCAATGCGATTCTTGCCCGGCTTTCTTTCGGCTTAAGAAGGCTGCGGTGAGAATGAGGATCACTTCGGAACTCTAGGAAAATTGGCGTTTTAGGGCGGGATCTAAAAGTTCTCCAACGTGTTGCGGAGCCTTCGGCCGTGAGAGGGTCTGTCTTTTTTTTGGCTTCCTCAGGGCCGTGTGAAGCTTAGCTTGCTTTAGCAGCCACGTGATGATTCAAGATTCGTGGTAGGCGTAGGAGCTGGGCGAAGCGGTAGCGAAGCTCTGGTGGTGATGCAAGTGCGCGGTGAGCGTAGTAGCCCCCTCGGGCATGCTCTTTGTACAACCAAGCGAAGAGCTAGTGAGGGCCGGAAATTTCGTATGTAGTGTAGAATCGGATCTGAAGCTCTTTACTAGGTTACTAGGATTGGAACAAGCGAGGAACGAGTGACCACAAGCTCCGCTTAAGCGCTCGACATTTAGCTTAAAACATGTTCATCATGTGGCCGAGCGAAGCGCACCTGCGTGAAGCAGCCTAGCATCACTTTAGATAGGAGCAGAATGGATGACTTACAACTGAAAGTTCTTCGGATCGATATATCGTACGACGTAATGGAGATCTTGGTCTAGGTCCGGTGGTTCGCAGAATTCGGGACCTAACGATGTTCGATTCGTCACATGAACGGGAGCGGACGATTCCCCCGTCTCTCCCTTTTTCGGGGAATGGCTGCAATCACAAGCAAGTGATTGAATGAGTGGGGGCTCCGAAAGCACATGCGGGATAAGCAGGTCTTTCTGGAGACGGTCTAGAAAGAAAAGAGAACTCTCAACAAGCTGGAACTAATCAAGATCAATAGGAAGAGGAGTTAGCTATAAATTCATTTTTTGACAAAGTTCATGCCACGACGATCTATATGGAAGGGCTGTTTTGTTGATGCATTCCTGTTGAAGTTGAAAAACAAACACTCATGTTTCAGCTCCCGGATCTGCTTGGATTATCGTATAATAAGAGGAGCCGTCTTAGGAAATGACTGAACTTAAAAGACAGATGCCACCGCAGCGAGGCGAGGGAGTAACTTGTCTGATCTTGCGGTGCACTCACTCCCGTTACGAGAATGAAATGACGCCCCAGCTCGACTCGAGACCAAGACTCCTTACAACTCGCACCAATAGCGGCACTGAGCGGCCGGAGATTGATTGAAAAGGCAGCCGCCCCTCCCCCCGCCTACCTACTCGTGCTCGTAGCTCGATCGGAGGTTAAGAGAGAGTGTGGTCCGGCGGAAAAACAGAAGTCGTCCGTATCAAGTGATACGTTAATTGCTCAGTAGTGCTTCGCCACTACCGTTGCTGGCGGAAATAGCTTA